>JAQGAZ010000394.1:0-65164 GCA_034692225.1 Polydesmus complanatus | reverse complement strand
CCTTGTCACCAGTTGTCGCCATCGAGCAAACCCCCTCCCCCCCCTAACTTGGACACGTAGTTTATGGACGGCCCCTAATGAATACTACTTACCGCGGTGTTTTAGGCGATCCAATCTACTTCCAGGAAGCTACTGACTACTTCCGAAAGCGCTATTCAGATGTTGTTTTTGTAGTGGTAAGTAACGATATGCAATGGTGCAAGGACAATATTCTCAACGATGAAGGTGACGTGTATTTTGTGGGAAATAACGATGAAAGTAACCCAATCACCGATTTTGCTCTCTTAATGAACTGTAATCACAGCATCATCACTGTCGGCACTTACGGCTTTTTTTCTGCGCTTTTGACCGGCGGAGATGTTGTTTATCTGACGAATTTTACAATGCCTGATTCACCGTGGAACACGTTTTTTCATTACGATACAGCTTTTCCATCACATTGGCATCCAATCGCAGCTGATTTAAGCCCGTGGCATGCCGAAGTAAATGAATCGAATCTAAAAATGTAATTACTGCATTAGAATTATTTAAATTTATTGCAATATAATTAAAATAACCTCTGATGATATTAAATATAGTCCTACTACTCTGTTGCTTAAAATTTAAATGACGACGTCATCATGATTGGTTTTTCCTTTTTTTTTCAGTTTTAAATTAGTCCTATAATATAAACACAAAAAATAATTGATTAACAAATTCAAATAAAATATTTTACAGTTAATCAAAATATTTTATTGTTTTTTTTTTATAAAGAAAAATAATCTGTAAGTAATATGGAAGTACAAAAAAGTATACAATATAAATTGTGTTAAAATTGATCCTGAATAATAAAATTGTTAAAGAGATTAAACACTTTCAATTAGCACGAGAGAAATTTAACTGCAAAGTTACTTCATAATAACGTCTAATTTTAAACAAATCGTTTTATGCACGGCGATAGCTTCGGGATCTCCTAAATGTTGGCAAAACTTTAAAGCGCGAATGTTAACGTTTGCATATTGGCCTATCCAAGTCAAACAATCTGGAGTCGTAAGCGTTATTTTGTAATCGTAATAAATTTTTGGTTTCTTTTGACCTTTATCGTCAAATTTTCCGGTGAGAAAAACAATTCTTACGTAGAGAAACGATCCTTGCCGACTCATAATTGCTTGGATTCGGTATCCATGGGGCCCCGGACTGGTGTAAAAATACGGGCTGAAAAGTTGCATATTCGGATCCTCCAAGGTCCGGATCAAGTTCGGAAAATTGTCGATGGTCCAAAATAAATCTCCGCCGCACGATTGAACGAACTGAGTGGACCACTCTTTCTCCAGGTAAAAGTCAAAAGTCACAGAATTGTTGGAGTTGTAGCCAGGATGAACCAATTGAGTTTTGGGAAAAGTGACACAAATGAAATGGCTTTCAAACTCCTTCTTCGACATTTCGCCATACACGAATAGCTTAGTCGCCACACTATCTTTAGAACCTCCCCCGCTAATCGCGCGTAAAACGACGAATAGCGTTGGTTTCGGGGACCACTTGACATATTCATTGTAGAGTAATTCTACCCCTACCTGATGAGGCTTTTTCTTTAATTGTTCTATTATGATTGAACATTTGAGAGTAGGCACAAATTTCTGGAACAACGGCCATTTCTCCCATGGATTTGTCGGAATTCCTTCTATGGTCCATGAAAAATCCGGGGATTGACCAACGATTCCTTTCCAAGTGTGAAAATGCTCCGCCGGAACGGAATTGCGTTCTTGTTCCCATTTCCAGAGTTGGTAATTAAAGGCGATTTCTTTCACGAGATGTTTTCTTTCATTGGCTGCACATAAACTCCAAAGTTCGGGAGCATTAATCGAAGCAGGACCCTGATAAACATCGAATATTATTATTATAGCTAATTTTAAGTTCTAAAAAATAGAAGTTGTGGATTTATACGATTGGAAATGAATCTTCATCTCCCCCATTTTGCGTCACTTTTGCGCTCATGACGTCAATTTAAATACTGTACATATAAAAAATAAAAATAAAAAAAAAACAATCACGTTGAAAAACCATTTTAAAAATTTCTTAAGAAGTTTTATAAAAAATGAATTTCTACTGTTTAGTTTATAAAATTATGTTATGTTACCTTCTTATTGAATATTGAGAACCCTTCCAATCACCAGCTCGATCAACTTAAGTCTCTAAAAAGAATTTTAAATAAATTACTATTCTTTAAAATCAATTTCAACGAGCGATTACGTTTTGTGGTAACTTACAAAATTCTTGAGCTTGACTTCCAACTTTTCAAAGATTTATTTGGAGTTTTTACAATAACAATAACATTCACTTTGCTCCGTAATAATAACAATTAATCGCTGTCAGTTATTGCTCACTCAATTGTCTTGGTGAGAAAATTCAAAGTTCAAAATAGTCCCCCGAAGCTTTAATTAAAAATACAATTTCAATTTATTGAACAAAAAGGAATTTAAATAACCTTTGAATATTATAATCATTTTTGAATAATTTAAAAAATGAGCTTGTCCGAACGTGTTTGTGCCACAGAACTAAAGAAAACAATAATGTATGAACAAAAATACGCGATGACCTTCGACGCTGAAGGTCGAATAGGCAATTGCATACGGCATTTATGCCCCCTCAAATTGCAAAGGACTTAACGCCATATAAATTCAAGAAATGTACGACCGCTAAATAAAATCTACCTTAAATGACTTAAAATAAAACAAAAATATACAAAACACACTAACTTAATATTTAAAAATTTAAACACAAAAAACAAATTAATTATTATTATTATTAACAAACGAATAATTATTATTAATCGATCCAAAATGCCATAGCCTATTTTTTTCTCTCGAAAGTCGAAAGCTTTAATGTTTTTTTTTAATGATTTTTAAAAAATCAATTTTAAATTAGTTCTATCGGTTCTATATAAAAAAATTATCATTGTTTAACAAATTGAAATAAAATATTTTACAGTTAATCAAAATAATTTATTAATTTTTTTTTCTTAGAAAAATATTTGAACTTAAGAACGAAAATTTATATTATTAATTATTAATTTAAAACTGATACAGATTAATCCATTATTTTGAAGAAATAAAACACTTTTCGTAATGACCAGTAAGATTTAACTGCAAAATTAGTTCATATTGATTTCTATTTTTAAACATATCGTATTATGGATGGCGAGATCTTCAAGTTTTCCTAGGTGATGGCAAAATGCTAAACCGCGAAAATTATAGCGAGTATATTCGCCCATACAAGTCAATAAATCTGGAGTTGTTATCGTTATTTTGAGGTTGTAATTGATTTTTCTTTGCCAGAAAGCGTCAGATATTCCGTTGAGAAAAACAATCTTTACACTGAGACGCGTTTCCGTTCGGCACATAATTGCCTGAATTCGGTAACCACGGGGAGTGGTGTAAAAATACGGACTGAGAAATTCTATATCCGGATTCTCCTCGATTAATTTCGAAAAATTTTCGATTTTCCAGAGTAAATTTCCGCCGCACGATTGGACGAATTGAGTAGACCAGTGTTGCTCCAGATAAAAATCTAGCGTCACCGAATTATTGGTGTTGTAGCCAGAATGGACCAATAGAATTTTTGGAAAAACGGCGCACAGGAAATGGCTTTCAAAATCTTTTTTCAGCATTTCGCCATAAACGAATACCTTGGTCGCCAGAGCATCCGTATAAACTCCTCCTTTCCCACGTAAAGCGACGAATAATTTAGGTTTCGGCAACAAATCTACATATTCCTTGTATAATAATTCTATCCCAACGTCTAAAGGTCTGTGCTTTAAGTGTTTTATTCTGAGAGAACATCCGAGTGTAGGAGAATATTCTTGGGAGAACGACCATTTCGCCTTTGGATTTGTAGGAATTCCTTTTATGGTCCACGAAAAATTCGGAGTTCTATCCACGATTCCTTTCCACGTATGAAAATGCTCCGTCGGAACGGAATTGCGCTCCCGTTCCCATTTCCACATTTGGTAATACAGGTCCATTTCTTTCACGAGTTGTTCTCTTTCTTTTTCGGCGAATACATTCAAAGCTATCGGTCCAATTATGTTCGCTATTGCCTGATATATAGCGATAATTATTATTAACTAATTTTATTTTGAAATTAAAATTTATGGATTTATACGTACGGTTTTAATTTTAATTGAATCTTCATCTGCCCCATTTTGCTTTACTTTTCCTTTCATGACGTCAACTAAAATATAGAAAAAAAAAACAACTTCATGGTTTAAAATTTACTTGAGTTTACACAAAAAATTGTTTAATTTATAAATTTTATGTTAATATCACATAATTAAAATTACCTTCCTACTCAATATTGTTATCCCTTTTAATCACTGGCACAATTTAAGTCTCTAAAAAATCCCTTTTAAATTATTTTTGATTATCGATTTCAAGGAGCGATTACTCTTTGTGGTAAAAAATCCTTGAACTTCCCTATCAAATAATATTTTCAATGATTCATTTGGGATTTTTGCAATGTCAACAAAATCCACTTTGCTCCGCGAAAATATAATTATTAGTCGCTCAAGCAGTTGATTTGGTGAATGAACTGGTTTTCTTTTACTGCGCTAATTCAAAGGTCAAAACATTCCCATATAGCTTACATTAAAATAAAATATTATGCAGATATAAATTTATTGAACAAAAATGAATTTAAATGACCTTTGAATAATTTAATCTGGTAGTGTGCAGTAATTACATGTACAGTGTATGTACTGCAAATAAATTTCAATTATATTTTTTTCAAAACTCTCTTAGCTTAATCTTTTAAAAAATGTTATAGCGACTTTTTAATCCTTTTTAAATAATTATTATTTTCTAATAGTAATATGCAAAAATTTAATTAATTTGCATATTGTTTTTAAAATAAAATTGTGTTTTTATGCTTAAATAATGTTTGTGATCAATTTGAATCTGATTAGAGTATTAATATGGATGTCTCTGAAAACAACAAAAAATATTTGTATGGGTTTCATTTTTCATTTTCTGTACAGTAAATGGTGGAAAACTTAATTTAGAAAGTTATAATTCTGTTTACAGCTAATGGCATTAAAACCATCAATATAAAAACTTTTAAAACCTACTGTAACAGTAGTTTGAAAAGTATTTTTTTGGAATACAAAAGAGTAAGCGCATATTGTATTAAATAAACCAAAATAATACTTAAAAAGTTTTTATTCTTTGGCCGTGCGTAGACTTAGATCACATTAAAAGGTTGCACAATAATTAATAAAAACTGTCATTAATATCGATGTTAGTAAAAAGTAAAATAATAAATTTTAAAAAAAATTCCTGACTATGAAAAAGCGAATGATAATGATCTGTACAGAATGTGGTGAAAGTTGGAAAATTTCTATTTACAAAATTGACGAATATAAAACTATCAAAGTTGGCTTAAAAAAAACCATTGCTAAAATTAAGTATTTCGCCATTTTATAAGCTCGTTCTAGGTCTATTTCCGCAATCTAAGAGCGGGTCGTCAGATCCGGGCAATTGCATTCTCATTCTACTCTCGTTCTGAGCGGCCTCGAGTTCCGGACTCACGGAATCGTAGAGAGGAGGTCGTTGAGGTAGCAAACATTGTCTCTGTATGGAACCGTTGACGGTGGAAGAGTCGTAAAGATCATTATACACGCTGTCGGCGGCGTTGGCCGGTCTTCGAGGAAACAGGTAATCAGGTTCCTTAATCGTGTCGTACAGGTGAATAGAAACGTCATCTCCATCGCCTCCGCTCCGTCCATCCGGAATCCGATACGTGGTGGTATAGCAATCGGATCGAGAACCTCGGGAGCTGTGATCCTGATCACGATTTCGTTTCTTGTAATGCCTGAAATAAATAATTTCATTAGTCATTTTTATTCAGAAAAATTTGATGACTTCTAGCATTTAATATTGTTGTTTAATAGATTTAAATATATATTGGTTTTGATATCGTATGGTTTTCTTTTTTGATATAAAAAAAAAATTACACTTGGGCAAATCTTACTTTCGAACGATGCAATAAACGAGGATCGAAATTAAAATGATTACAACACAAGTGGCTGAAGCTCCCACAGCAATTCCTAAAAAAAAAAAAACATGATTAGATAGTTAGTTTCCAAATTTTTATGTACTGTAAACAAATTTAAATCGAAAAAAAAAATATTGAATTTGGCAAGAGTTAAATTACCCATAACTGCCATGGCTTTGGTGTTACTACTATCATCATCAGTAACATCATGGGAGTGCGTAGTGATGTATGGAGTTGTGGGGGACCGAGTTGGAGACGTAAGTGGTCTTTTAGTGCTCGTAATTGTAAAATAAGGTGGCCCGGGTGAAACAACCGTGATCGGAAGGCAAAATGGAGGTTTGTTGCTCCAAACGCCGTTCACGCAACGAGTGCTATCTGACCCGTTCATTTTAAATCCAGTTTCGCAAGCATACGTTGTCAACACTGCGCTTCGATTTAAAATTCGGCCATGCAGCGGTTGGTCCGGTTGACCACAGCCCATAACCTCTGTTCAAATAAAAATATATCTTTAGTTGAATAGAACTCTTAATTTTTTTTTATTATTATTTTACCGTTGGAATTAAAAGCGATAACTTCGCATACGCTGACGGTTTGACTAAAATACATAACGATGTAGCGAGCAAATTCAGGATGATTGCATTGTAACGGTGTAGAAGGATAAACATTGTTTATTGCACAAACGCCTTTTAACGTAGATGGGTCCTTAAAAGTTGGGGATTTAATATTGGTATTGTTGGTGGCGTAAACGGTAATGTTTACAAGAAAATCTGAAATAAGAAAAATAATGTACAAGAATTAGTTAAGAAAGGAGGCTTAAAGTACCCAAAAAATTCAGGTTACTGTATTTTTGATTTTGAATAATACTGCAACTCATAATAAATTTCAACTCTTAAGCACAAGATCCTGTAAAAATAACTTACTAGTTTTAATAGTGAGATTGATATTGTTAAAATTTGTTTCTTTCAGCAAATCAATATATCCGTAAAATTTGCCAGTTTGAGATTCGCAAGTGGCTGGATTTTCATCTGTGCTAAGTGCTTGTTTAAATGTACCCGCTTGATGACTAGCCGACTTTTTGAAAGCGACGTTAGTAACTTGATAAAAATAAATATAAAACAATTTGAAATAATAAAAAAAATAATAAAATAAAAAGTTTTATCGTACCACATGTAGGGATTGTGGAAGACCAATTAGTGGAATTTAAGCTACACTTTCTCATTTTATCTCCAACCAAAGCAAAACCTTCGGTGCAAAAATAATTAGATTCGTTTTGAAGTTTTCCTTCGATGTACCTATCTCCCTTTAAGGGAAATCCAGGTTCACCGCATCCTTGCCAACCGGCGGGAGCGTCTAATAAAACGTTTTGAAAAAAAGATTCAATTTAGAGAAACATAAAATTAAGTAAAATTACGTACGGTTGCACGACTGTCCCGTGGTATTCCATTGACCGTTGACGCACCAAGTAGAAGGATCTCCTTGAAGAAAGTAAGATTGTTCACACGAAAACTTTCCTTCCGTATTGTATCCAGTTTTCGACCAAATTCCATTAGCCGGCACGTCTGGTTCACCGCAAGATTTCACCCCTAATTATTATCAATACACAGAATTTCATTTTAAAAATTAATCCTTCTCCTCACAGTCTCATGTTTTCACGCCTTTACCGATAAATGTTTTTAATTAATTTAAGAATTACCGATCTACTTGCCATTAGAATAGGCGCCAATTTCATAAACTGGAACAGTGCTATAAAATATGACTGTGAGTTGTTTTCCTCGTAAACTGTTTCCATTGTTGCAAACCAACTTAAAATCAGCTTCGTCTAAAAAACCAAAAATTCTTGTATTAATTTTAATTAAACTGTAAAACATTTGAATTTTCTTTTTACTTATATATTGATTTTGTAAAGCTTTGCATTGACGCCTCACGTTTCTGATGTCGGTCACATCAACGTTGAAAGAATAAACCATATCTAAAAAATGCAATTATTATCACAAAACACTGCATTTATTATTCGTTATAAATGATTCGATTTTACGTGGATTCAAGGTTAGTAAAACGTATGATATGTCGGATTCTAGTCCTAAATCGATAACCACAGGTTGCCCGCTGAAAATATTACAAAATGTATCCCTGTTGTTGTCCACTAGAGATTTTTTAAGACAGCTTTGTTCAGTTCCAGAAACTATTTTCTCAAATGCTAAATTTGTATCTGCAAAAATTTTAAACACATTAATTTCCGTTTTACAGCAGGTTTAATAATAATTTCCATTATTTAAATTTAGCGTGGGGCTTACCACAAGCTGGAACGGATCCACTCCAGCTTCCATTAAGTAAACAACTCCGTCTGGTATTTCCAATCAAATATCCATTTCTTAAATCGCACGAGTAGATAACTTCTTCGCTCGCATTGTAACCAATTTTAATGGGGTTGTAATTACCACCAAGCGGTCTGCCAGGTTTACCACAAACGTCGCCACCTAATAATCACATTTTTATTCTTTAATAACGTCATATAATAATTTCATAAGATTACAGTGCTCAAAAACACATTTTTCAAAACAAACTTTCGCTTTAAACTTTCGTTTTAAAAGTCCCTTCATGACGTCAAAGTAAACGCATGCGCATTTCATAATCAAACCCAAAATAAATAAAATCTCCTCAATTTAATCCATAATAATTATAAAACTGCAAATTCACATAACTCAGCGCTCTAATTCTTAAATTCGTAAGCTAAATATTTTATAATTCAAGAATACTGTATTTATAATAAACAAAATAATAATTATGTACAGTATGCTTTTTCTAAATAAACAGCATTTATGACGTCACCAAATGAAATGATGTTCTCCCTTCTGTAATTAACTGATTTCGATCAACATTTAAAGCTAATTAACTGTCAAATTAGAAAGGTCAAGCCGTATAATTAACCTTAATCATTATTCAATCAATTAGGAATTTCAGTCATTAATAAAATTAAAAAAAAAAGACAAATATTATTTTAAAAAAATAAATATTAAACCGTTGAGTCACCCAATAGGCTACAGGGTGGCACATAATTTTAAAGGGGTTATATCCAATTTCTTCCGAGTTAATCCAAAATAAACAAACGAAATTTTAGCACATTCCACCGCTACCACGTTTTATCCTTTTAATTCGCGTCGTAGTAATGGTGGAGGAAGAGTTGAGTTGAAGGAAGGTTAGAAAGCGAGAGGGGAAGAATGTTTATAGTCAACAAGTGGAGGGGGAAAACGAACTCACTCACCTTTAACGAATAGACACGTGAACAGGTTGAGCAGCACGACGATGGTAACGAGCACTGTGATACCACGTAAATCCCCGGCAAATGCCATAATTCCAGGCCGATGGAAGTTCAATTAAGCCTGTAATTTGCACTGACACACTGGCTCTCACCGATCCGCCACACGCAATAATTAAAATAAGCCGTCTTGTTCGAGGAAGTAACCGCGTTGTTCGCGGGAGGGAGGGTCCGACCGGACCGAACCAACCCCTCTCTCGCTTATCAACCTTGATAACAAGAGTGACGTCGAGCTCAACTGATAAATATATAAAAAAACACGCCTTTCCTCTATTCAAACCAGTCTTTTCCAAGGTTTTGATTACTCAGAATAATTCGAAAAGTTTCTCTTTTTACCCTCTTCTCACCCCCTTATCGCAGACTGGGCAGAGTCACATCCGAAAGCCTGACGTCACTTATTGTTTACAAGTTAAATACATACACATGCGCATTGCCTCTCTCCCTCATAAACCGCGCATTTTCAACGAGGGTTTTTTTTTTTTTTTAAATAAAATGTAAATAAACTTTTTCTTTTTAGGATGAGCAAATAAAAAGGTTTGGATCGATTAAGTTTGGGGATTATCCCGAACGCTTTATTAAACAGAAAGAAGATGACTACTTTTTTTTTTCCTTCTAACTTTTTAAATTGCGAAATGTTTTTGCGCAAGTCAGGAAATTCGATTTGAAATATCGTTTTTTTTTTTCTTTAGAAGACTTTTTACTTTTTATTTCCGTTGATTAAATATCTCAAAGGTTAAACTCCTTTCGTTTTCGCATGAAGTTTTGATGTTATCTATTCAAAATAAAATAACACAGTTTCTTTTTCTTTGATTTTGGGAACTATAAATTTTTTTATTATTATTATAATAAAATGAATCAGTGATATTTATATGCGTACGAAACGTTTTTCATACTTATAAAATATTGAAATTTATTTTAGTAAAAAAAAAAAAAAAGAGGATGACGTAATGTATTGTTTTATTTTTATAAGAAATTCATTGCTGATTTGGTTTTTTCAAATTCTAGGCTTTGTTGACCCCAGACAGGGGTGACATTCTGGCCTTTCAAGGCTCTCTGTATTCCCCGCCGTTCCTGTCTCTATACACCTGTGTTAGGTCGGTCAGGATGGGACAGAAAAACCAAACTCAAAGACAGAGATCACGCACACTCACAATTTTTGCGCAAAAAAGAAGTAACTTTGTCAATATTTTGAAGTTTTAGGAATAGTTTTCGAAAGTAAACTCTCACTTAAATAATGTTTTAGGAAGTAAACGCTTGCATAAATTATTAAATAGATGGCTCTAAAATAAATTGGGGCCTCATTAACAACGTTTTCCTGTGGCTCCGCAAAACCTTCAGCCGGCTCTGACTGAGATAATCAGTGCAACGTTTTTTTGCAATTAAAATACTGTATTATAATGGTTTTTAAGAAGAAAAAAAATTAAGATAATTATGGCTGACTTTCTATGGAAGGAAATTTCAAATTAAATTAAAAAAAAGACCAACCACAGTTAATTTACCGAAAGTTTCAGTAAAGCGCAGAAATATGATCATGCAGTTGTTGCTGCTGATGACGAAATTTTCTATCAAATTTGAGTATTTGTTTTTACTATTATATAAAACCAAGATGATAATAATTATAAAACAGCTTCTTAAATTTCGTTATGTCTCTACTGTAGGTTCCTCTCTCTTTTAATCTAGCATATACGTTTTCCCGAAAAGAAAAACAATAGGATTGACGAGCGAAGGTGACAGCTAGGTGTACAGTTGCGCGTTGGTTCGATTTACCGTGTAGTAAACCGAGTTGAAGAGCTCATTTCCATAAAGGGGTCGTTCGCACATCATGGCCGAGTATAGAATGGAATATTTGGGTAAAAAAAATCCGTAAGTCAGTAGAACGTTCTCTATTCTGGGTTTCGATCGAGAACTAGTTCCGTGGCACATCAAATCTAGAAAACATAAATTTCAAATGGAGTATAATAATCCACTTTGTACTCGTAATTCGATGTCCCTTATCATTTTTCTATTGACCTTCGGTGGTGAAACCGTCCATGTTGCACGTGTAAGTGCACAGGTAACCGTTATCCGGGTTGAAATCAAAATCCAAAACTCGGATTAAATCCGTTTCGTGAGCTAAAGGATTATTTTAATATTAAAAAAAAGAAGAAAAGGAAATTACAATTTTTATGAAAGTTGAAAATTTATTACGGTAATCTACGTTGGCTCTGACATAAATTCCGTCACCCACTGATTCCATACTTAGAACGTTGTAATTATTATCATCACTACCGTACGTCAATGAAAAAGAAAAAAAAATTATGTCATTATTTGCAATTATTATGTAATGCACTTAAAACGAAATAGATGTCGAAATTCGCGCTGTTAGTTTTTTTATAAGTAAAAAATGAGTGAGCGGAAGTAAAAATTATCGTCTTAAATGCGTTACGTTTGACTGTAGGATAGGCCTACCCGTTGTGGTATTCCGCCACACCGTAAGTGTTATTAGTAGAGTTTTCTCGAAATGCCAGCCAGCAACAATCGCAATCCGGAATAAAACTTTTATATAAAAAATATCGGCTGCCTAAAGCCTTAAAAACAAATAAAATCAAATTAGCACAATATTATTTCGTCCTTATAATGATTTTAATGACATAAAATGCACTGTTAGCCATAATAAAGTTTTATAAACCGAACAAATAAAAAATGAGGAGCTTGGTTTTAAAATAAACTTAATAAAGCTACACAGATTGCAGTTGGATGAACTTCCGGACTTTCAAATTTATTTTTATGCTATTGTAGGCCTACATCAAACAAAATCTAAACAAATCATTCTTTGGGTGAACAACTTATAATTCAAAACATAAATTAATGATTTTAAGGGCAAAACAATGCGAAACACTTTTTTAAATAATATTTTTAAAAAAAATTATTAAATGTTTACTTTTTTTTTTTTTCTTTTAAATTTGCGTGAGCAATAATATTGACATAAAAAAAAAAGTCAACAAATTACGGCATTTCCGGTAAAGAGAAAAGTAGAACCCCCCCCCCCCCCCTTTATCCCCTTCCCTATTTGTTATCAGCTACTGTATTTTTATTTGCGCTAATTACATGTATGAAAATTGATATTTTGCACATATTTTCAAGAAAATTCCATTTACGCGAATATTTTTTTAAAATTAAATTTCTGATACTGCAAGCTTAGCGACAATGTTATAACATTGATTCGACATTTGGAAATATTGTATTATGAAGTGATTGACTGATCCAAAATAAATGGCGCACTAAAATGCGTAAAATCATCAAGAAACTATTATTATTGACATTAGTAGCATGTGCGACAAGTGCAATCACTTTGCTCCCATTACAAGCACTTGCAAACTCCTTCACAAGTTTACACTTAAGTCTTAAAAATATAACTATTAAATTTACCATAAATAATATACCGCAAATACAGCGCTAATTGAGCTACGAATACATTACCCCGGTGAGGTTGGCGACCTTGGTGGGAAGTTGAAAGCAGGCGGTGTTTGAAGGGGGTGGTGTGACGGAAATGACCACTTGCCCCCGCGTTTCATCGAACATCACCGCTAGAATACTAAGTAAAACAAACAACATGGCGTACGGACATTCCATTAACACCCAATTTATTTTTTAAAATTTTTCAAAAATAATTATCACATTATAGGCTACACATGTAATTAATATAGTAGTCGCCACGTAAACATTCGTTTTCATCGAACCCCGTACGATGACGTCATTCGGTGTCGCACCTGTGCCACCCACCTTTAAAAAAAATATCCACCACCCAATTTCCCTATTATTATTATTATATTATTATTATTTTTTTTTTCATTTTCAACGTCAATAAAAATGACTAAAAATTTGATAGACTTAAATATTTTAGATTTGTTTTTACAAGTTAAAGTTGAATGCGTTTTCGTTCTTATTGATAATAATAATCATTAGCAATGAGTAATCAATAAGATGTTTTGCAGATTTTATAAAATCTCACAGGTATATGCTTCACCAGAGTTTTCGAGAATTCTTTCGAGACGGTTTCCGTTAGAAGGTCTTCGATATGGTCGTTCCATAGATGTTTCAAAGAAAGTCGGAGTCAATTCCATGGATTCATCAATGTCTGGTTCATCAAAGATGTGACTATTTATCCCCCAGGGGTTCTTTCTCGCATTTACATTTTTGTTGGCGATCTTCATCATTACCTTAAAAACCAGAAGAAAATTCATTTCTACGGTAATGCACCACTGTATACTGTACATTGCATTCAAAAAGCCGCAATACAGATGATGGGCGATAGCCTCAGATATGCAAAGATATCTGCACCGCGACTTTTTGAACGCATTAAAAGACTGATTTAACGAATAAGATATTGTTAATTTGATTATTATTCTTGAAAAGCTACTTTTCGAGTGTTTAGAGAACGTTTTATTTATTTATTTTTTTAAAAAAAATTGTTTTTATATACATAAACAACTCGTAATGTAATAATTTTTGTAGTGAAAAAAACTTACTATAAAATCACGAGTGTTTACATCCGGTATGACGACCCAACGGTCTTTATTTCTCTCTCTACGAGCCCTAGCGTTAGCTTCGACCAGCAAAATGTTGAGATTGTAGAAGTGATAATCGGACTAAAAGGTAGTATTCAAAACCAGAATCGAAATTAATTTACCGTACTATTTTCCGGTTAATAATTAAAAACTGACCCATCGATAACTATCCCACTCGGCTTGCTGGAAATATCCGTCCTGCGCCTTTAAGCACAGACTGTATATTTTGATGCAATGGACTTTGACTGACGTGTTACAGGACTGAAGAGGCTCCCGTAAATAATCGGGTATAACTTTCTCTAAATAGCTGTTCTCAACGGCTGAAGCCATCAATAAAAGCCATTCGTCGACCACTTCCAAAGTGGGTCTCACCTCAAGTTCAAACAATGAACGCCTAGTAAAAGCCATACCGGTAAGTAATCAATAACTTAAATTTGAAAAAAAATAAATGAAGTTTGTTTTGATGGAAATTCGATAAATAAATGAGACTGAGCGCGCGCAGCGTGTTTTTATTTTGATGCTGAGCGGAAGTGACCAGTTGAGACAAGGACCAATCAGCACTTTCGGAAATGGTTCATCGGGTAAGGCCAATAGATCCATTTTTTTTTTTTAACAAAATCTTGATTAGGATCTTCTATTCTTGTCTTTTTATCTACAAACGAGAGAAAAAAAAAATAGCCACGGAAAGGGCAACCTAGATGAAAACAAAAAGATACATTTAGCGCCTGAGAGTGATTGTACTTTTGCCACTTGACTTTGGATTTCATCACTTCCCCTTAGAAACAAACAGCTGAACAATTGGTAGGATTTCGATCGTGCAGTTTCTAACGTGCGCCCTTTTGTACCGTCAATTGAACTCAACACTTCGAAACAAAGTTCCAACCAAAAAAAAAAAAAAAATGGTAATTTTACAAATTAATTCAAATTAAAAAGAAAAAAAAAAGCCCAAAATATTTTTGTGCGGGCAACTTTATTCGCGTTAACCGTGCTTAGGAATTTACCACACATTTTAAACCTCTGCAGGATTCCCCAAAATCGGTGTAGTATTCATTTTGACTTTTGTAAAAGCTTAAAAAATAGATTTATTTAGAAGAAATTTTCTACCATTTTACTGTCACTCTTAGTTTCAATAAATTGATTAATTATTACTCCGTATAATATTCCGGTATGTTGCCTACTGTACGCTAAATTGAGTGAAAATTGTATGCTAACTAAGGCTTAGACAACGCAATAGTAAACGCACTGCATAAAGTTCCCAAGGCTAGGATTAGAGTTTAACTGCACAAAATGGGCTCGACGATTGTATCTTAAACAAAGTTCACTAAATAATGCACCTTCAACAAGGTGCACTAAAATTGAGTCACTAAGCGATAAGCAAAGTTTCGTAAATTGGGGTTTAACCCAATGTATCGGAGATTTTGTTCCTTACCGGTAGAGCATTTTATACATTTTTATTACAGTAATGTGTTATTTATTTGGGAGCAAAATTGAAATGCAGCCTTATTATGAACTGAAATTCAAATACAGTGCAACATCTCAACAAATAAAAATGTCTTATTAAATTAGAACCTGTATTTTATACTTATTGGTTATTAGAATTTGTTTACATCTTACTTTAAACAGTCATCTCCTCTCCCTCCTCAGGAAAACAATATCTAATTTTTATTTTTATCCGCAAAAATTAATGAACTTTCATCTTATTTAGTGGGAGAGCGCAGGATATAAACATACAAAAAAAAGTTTCATTATTTTGAACCATTGTAAACTCAATTGAACTTTATAGAAATGAACTTTATCGACAAAACACTCTGCATTCAAGTGTCTATAAAAATGAGCTACAGTATAAGTAACTAGTGTAGTCTATAATTTTGTTGTTTTATGTTAAAATAATTATTTTCTTAATGAATTATAGACTAATGCATTCGAACAATGTAATTATATAATATATTCCCCTATAAAAATTCAATAAGATAGAGCAAATTTTTCAGTATTGGCCCTACCTACCGGTACTATAGCTAATATTATAGTAGTGGAGATTACGCTGTACACTTTACTATTACTAGTAATTTTGTTTTGTCATTTAAATTGGAGTTAGTTATTTGTTTTGAAACTTTATATACCGGTACGAATTTTTTTATTTTTATTAAAAAATTTAAAACATTAAAAACTTCTAAAAAGTTGCGTGTCGTGAGCATTTGAAAGCAAACGAATGAGACATTTTCCATAAACGAAAATTGCGTAAGAGCGTAACAAGCGATTTCGGCACCTGGAAGTCGTAAATCACGACGCAGGCCTCTTATGTTTACCACATTCTCCTCCCCCCACCCCCATCGCTCTCCCAAACACAACTCCCAAATTATTCATTACGAGTCCAATTAAGTCGCTGGGGAAACATTTGGGCACATTATGAGCCAAAGCAACTGCCATGCGACATGTAAACAAACGATTAAATGGCTGTTTAGAATACTTTCAACTGCTCCCTACACGATTATCGGTTTAACGGTTAATTGAATCAAAATTGTTCGGTAGAAAAAAAAATTTCTTATTTTTTTTTTTTTTGGTTTCGTTTTTAAAAGACTCGAATCTCGAAACAAGGTTTTAAATGAATCATCGAATAAGGAAATGAACAATAGAAACGTTATAAGAGAAGGAAATGAAATTTTATATGCAAATTTAAGACCATCCCCCACACAATAAGGAACATTATTTGGAAATAGAAACTTTTTGATGTTTTTGCTAACAAAAACCTGACTTAGTACAGTATAAATAATTTGAGATTTACTGTACTTTAAAACAGTTTTCATGAAATTAATGTGCGTAACTCGCGCAACACCTTGAATAAAAGCATTTTTTTTTAAGAGATAAAATAAAAAAAAATGAAAAAGAGAAAGTCGTAATCACGTGACCGGATCTTAACATTTGCCATCTGGAAGATAATTACTGTATTGACCTTAATTTTTTTTTCTTCACTCTAAATTATATCATCTCCAAAATAAATTGTTAAAGTTGGTATTTTTTAAGAGGGTTTAAAAAAAAAAACATTCGGCAGTTCCGCAGTAGCGCTCACTTAAACAGACGAAAAACACGGAATGTGTCCGCGAATTCCGTCCGTGAATTATGGAAATGGCTTCTTCGTGGTTGGGGCTTAAATACTGTAGCGAAAGAGAAAGGAGAGAGAAAGAGACACATTTGTATCCAGTGACAGCTCAGCCAACGTTTTTACGGGAGTCCATAAACGTAATTAATGGCGAACGTCTCCTCGGAAGAAAAGCTGACAAATTTAAAAGAGTATGAAAATAACACGCATTCTTAACAGGTTCCAACTCCGCCCCACCCCTCTGACCCCTACAACGGTTGAAATATACGATGGATATTATCATAATTATTATGCTCTTAAAATATAACACAGCATTAAAAAAAAAATGAACGTATTTCGACGACTTTTATGAACAAATTTTTTTTAATGAGCTTCACTGCCATTGGTCACAGATTTCATGCGAAATGTTTACACGAGTTTAAGTAATAATTACTAAATAAAATAGAGATTTAGCTTTATTGCAGCTCGTCAAAACTTACTATTTTTTGCTTTAATATTACAAAAAAAAAATAATAAAAATAGGGTTGATTTTTTTTTAATACTTTTTCAAGATTCAAATGCAAGTTCAAATAATTTCAAAAGAAAAAGTGATGAGGATGTACGAGTAGCAATTGTCATGGAAAGTTAGGTTTTTTCCCCAAGTTTTTTTTTTTAAATGATAGATTTTAATGAAATTGGATTTTAGTTTGTTGGGAAAATGAAATTTTTACCTTATTTATTTATTTTTGTTATTTTTATTTGTTATTTTTGGAATTTTCATTTGTTTTAACTTTGGGATTTTGAATTTTTTTTTTTTGTTATTATTTTTTGGTTTGTTTTAATTTTAAGAATTTCGATTTGTTTTGATTGTTATTTTGTTTTACATTTTTATGAATTGAATTTTTATTTGTTTCGATTTTTCAATTTTGGTTTAATTTATTTAAATTTTGATTTGATGAAATTTTTAAAATTCTAATTTTTTACATTAGAATCTCAATAATAATAATTATGACCTTTGCTAATAATTTCGAAAGTGGAAACATGAATAATTCAAATTTAAAAATATGTCTAATTCAACTTAGCCCACTTTTGAAATTAAATTTATTGATTTGAACTTGTAAAAAGTGTAATTGCAACTGATCAAAAAAAAAAAAAAATCTAGTTGCTCGTCGTAACCTACTTATAAACATTAGGCTAATTAATTAATTGACTAATTAATTTGATAGTTTATGATTTACACGAAAAAAAAAAAAAATTTACAAATATTTTTTTTTTTGTCGACAAACAAAAAGTAATAATAATTCCTATTTACAACTATAAAAAAATTAACGATCAAATTAAACCAATCGCTTCGGATTAATTGCATTTGATCGAACCGTGGCACTTTTGTTTTTTCTAATTATGGCAATATATACAATTATACGTAATTTTTGGTATTAAAAATGTGATTATAAGCAAAAAGCATATTTTTAATTTCAGCCAAAAAAACAAACCCTCAAAACACATTCAGAAACAAATACCTCACCAAAACTTATTCAATTCAAAAACAACGCGAGTTCCAATTGCCCTTATATACAAGGTGCATTTAAATGTTCTATTCTAATTTAACTTAGAATACATTGAAAAGTTTGAGCATCGTCAACTGCACAATTGACTTTTATAATTGAGCTAACATCAAACTAAAAAAAAATTAAGTGGCTTTAAAAAGTGTTTATTTATAGTTAAAAGAATGTTTATTAAAACTGAAAGAGTGTTTTTTGTACACCCCCAAAACTCGCGCAATTTCTGCTTTAACCGGGTAAAAAAAATGCATGTTTTTAATTATAAACCGCAAAATTAGTCGTTGCAACATTTGTTTCCGTATGTTTCCGGGTGTTCACGAAGCTTACTTATTTGTTTAAAACACTTAATACAAATCGTAAGAAGCAAAAAAAAAATATATATAGAACTTGTACGTAGATAGAAATGATCAAATCTTTGTTTTCCATGCGCGTCGACTAGTCTAATGAGTGATTGAGGAAGGCAGGTTGGGCATGCAGCTGTGCTGTAAGTTGTACTCTTGAGCCCTGATTCTCAAGTTGACCAAGTTGGAACCGAAAGCGGAAGTGTAGTTGGCGACGGGAGAGTAGTTGGAAGAAGCGGACACTGATCCCCCCGCGCTCTCTCCCACGCACGAAGGCATTTGCGGCATGAAGTTGTAGCCGGTGGACGGCGTGGACGCGCCGGAAGTTGGGGTGTTGGAGGAGGTGGGCAAGGACTTCCAGCTGGTGAAACCGGTCACGTGCGCGTTGACAGTGGCCACGGCAGCGTAAGAACCCACGTAGTCCGACATGGAGTGCACGTGAGGAGCGTTGGAGCTGACGTAAGGCAGAGAGGTGGGAGTTGCTAGAAGCGAAGGATTGGTCACCAGCGAACGGTTGGAGGGCGGCGAGTGACGTTGTTGATGAACCGCGTGGTGGATGGTTACTCCCTCGTCGCCCATTTCCGCCGAGGATATTCCGTATCCGGTGGGTTGAAGGTTACTCTTCAACGTCTTCTCGTTCCTCCGAAATTTCGCCCTTCTGTTTTGGAACCAAACCTAAAATTGATTTTTTAAAAAAAAATATATTGAAATAGCCGTATAACGAATTGATTCGGTTATCCGAAATTTCGATACAACGAATTTGCGCGCTTTTAAGAACGGCAAAAATGCAGATTTTTGATTTAACTGCTGCTATTTCCGGTTTGAATTGGTTTACGGTATTGTTGGGTTAGGCTTTTTGAGTGACGAGGTTATTTAAATGCTTTGGTTAATGAGCTTGTGTCTCCCTCACTTGACATTTCCTTTAGTCACGCAACATAAACATGTAATACTATCCGTTTTCAAGGACCTACATGTTGTTGTTAAGCCTTTCAACAAAAAAAAAAAAAAACTAACTAACTCAAAATGAGAAGAAAAAAAAAACCTTATGTCAACATTTTCGATTTGTTTCGCTTTAAAAATTAACTAGAACTATTAATATAAATTAACGTACATGTACTTAAATTTTTAAGCATTTGCAAAGCTCATCAAGTACAAGAAATATGTGCGTTTTTAATTTATTTGTTTTACATTTTTTTTTTTTTAATAAAATTGAAAAAATATGTGCGTAATAATTTTAAAAAATAAATGCAATAAATAACTGCATTACTGGCATTCAAATTCCAATAATAATTATAATTGTATTTTGACTTAAATAATAATGTAGTTGACTAATAATATCAATATTAAACTGCTCGGTCAAACTGAAATACAGTAGCCTACAGTACAGAGTAAAATTAAAACGCAGTAGTATCTCAATTATCCGAGTCATGTACAGTGCATGTACCTTACTTTTTAATTACTTTTTATTGGATCTATTAGCAGTAATAATACTTTTTTCCTAAAAAAAAATGTGAAAATTTACTCAAATAATAAATAGGTTTTAATTAGGTTCTAATGTGTGAGCAACACAATATTATAAGACCCTTAAAACTCATCGTTGAATATAGTATGTTATACGATTAGGTATAAAAGGTATAAAAATTTGCTCCTTTTCTTTATTAATGTAGTCGAACGTTTTGATTATGCATATTTTGGCTTCAAAGGGCTTTAACAAAAAAAAGGTGCTGGGCAGTGTCATTTTTATATTGTAATTGGCTAAATTTGCATGCAATATGAACCGTGAAAGTTATATCAATCGGAATGCAGACGCACCAACTAGGTCATTTCCCTCAGCGTACCTTGAATAGTGAATACCCTGATGAGAATTATTAGATAATTAGGATTTTGGTAGACTACCTAATAGATAACGTAATTCAATTAAACTTTTCCTCTTTAATTTAAGTACATGTAAACTTTTGGCTTTGGAAAATGCAGAATGGTATTTGTTGCCATCGTGTGATGCCGAAAGGGGATTTTAAAAATAAACAAATAAATTTTGTAATAACGGTATAATAACCCTCCATTTGCGCGAGAGGAATATATTTAGTTTAAAAACCCTCGCGCCCATAAGTTGGAAAGGAAGAGAGAGAAAAATAAGGCAAATAACAAAGAAAGATGCTGTAGTACTAATAAAAAACAATAATTGGCGTACGATTAAATTTTGCATCAAACATCGCTCAAATCGAAGGTTTGCAAAAAATGTTGGCAACAAAATTTTTTTGGCACAAAATGTATCTCAAATATAGACATAAAAATATTTATAAAATGACAGAATAATAATTAATCTAACTGCGCGATAGTATTCTGTTCAGTTATAAAGGATGAAAATTAACCTTAGAAAAATCGAATTTGGGTATTAATTTTTTTGCATTATAATGCGATAATATAGTAATAATTTTTTTTTGTTGGCAAAATTGATTAGAAATTTTGTTTGTGCGCGGGTTTAGTCTAAATTTAGTAACTTTTGGACCCTTTATATATAGGTAAAAGAACGTTCGCCCAATTTATTTGTAGAGGTTAAGTTAAGCAAAACTAATAATAATCCAAGCTCAAAGCCGACGAGTTGCAAAACGTTATTTGGAAAAGTATAAGTTTCCAACGTTCAAAAAGCATAAAAACATTTTTTTTTTCTTTTCCTCCTTCTTCTCTCTATTCAACAAATAGAAAAAAAATGCATAAGAGAAGACGAGAAATAGAAAAAAAAATATAGTATCGCAAATGTTTCCGCTGAAGCAAATCATCACTTTGCGTCACTAATTGAACTTGACATTTGGTTTCAACTTTTAAACCCAATACAAACTCTCCATAAATTTCTGAGCCATCTTCTTTTTTACTTTTTTTTTTTTTTAAAGAAAAGAAATGATGAAAATAAAAAATATAAAAAAAAGTCAACAAAAATAAGACCGCGCAGGAGGAGATGAGTATATTGCTAAAGGCGGCAAAATAAATCTATTTTTTTTTTTGCTTTACTCTTTGGCAACAAAAGATATATGTTGTGTACCATTTCAACTCTTTTACAAATCGCAACAATTTTCTTTAAACTTTTTTTTTTAAAAAAATAAATAATAAAAAAAATACAACTAATGAAACAGCTGCGTTTCAAATGGGTAACGCAACTCCTTCTGCGTAACTTCAAACAAAATTTCTCATTTCAATCGAATCAAATTAAACAAATATTTCATTTTCGTTTTAAGGGCAAATGGTCCAAGTCCATAAATCATATTATTTTTTCAGATATTCAAAATTAATTGTAATGAAAATTTAATTATGCATTAAATTATATATTAAAGCGTTTGCAATATTTTTAATCTTTTTGTCTGTTTTTCTTACGCTTATAACGTCATTAATATTATAATGATTAAGATAAAAGTGTATGAAAAAATTTGTGTTTGTATATTTTACATAGAAAAAATTTTCTTATGAGCTTATTTCATTAGAGCTCTTTAAAATAATTCATTTCATTTTTTGACTGCTTATAAGAAACACATTTACCAACAGTTTGGGAAACTATTCACCAAAGCAAAGCCCTGGGCCCTCTCTTACTAACAGTTCTGGAACCTTACAAGTAGAACTATGTATATTTGATTTTTGCAATGTTGCACATAGTGAAAAAATGCAAAAATTTAAAGTTTTTGAAGCAAAAGGACCCAAAAAAAGTGTTTTTACTATGTTAAATTTTTTTTTTTAGAAAACCCCCAGAGTTAAAAGAGTTCGTGACGTCACCGATCGAAAGAGAGAGAAAGAGCGAACGTTTTAATCTGTAAATGTCAACGTTGATTAAAATTCTAACGCGTTTTGACCCCAAAAATAAAGATTGTTATTTCGGTGTTGCTGCTGCTGGGCGTGATGAAGTGCAACAGATGAAACTGTTTCTTTGTGAGTGTTTTTGACCGCGGAAACCCGAAAAAAAAAAAGAAAAAAAAAAAAAACAACACCCAACTTTATTAAGTCATTTCCGAAAGACTTTGAAGAGCAGCGCTAAATGCCGTTTAGCAACTCGCTGATTAAACTCACATCGTGTACAAATTTGTTCCGGAAAGTAAATAAAAGATTGGAGGGGCTCTACCCTACGTGGAGATGAAGAGGAGGGGAGGGGGTGCCGGAGCCAACGCTCTTTGCGTAACGGGCAGCGTTGAGAGAGGAACGCTAATTTGTCTTTTAAAATTTAAATCACAGATTTAACGTTAATAAAAAGATACGTGATTTTATTAGCGTGAAATTGAAAATGAAAGCCAAGATTTACGCGACAGATACATATTTTTTTTTTTTTAATTTTTTTCTTTTTTTAATTTAATTTATTTTCGTAAATTTTATAATCACGATCAACTAACATGACAAGATAATCAGAAACTAATTAAAAAATTTTGGGGATGAGATTTCAAGCTTTTGAAATGTTGGTCTAAGTTCTCTTGACGACTTTTTAGCGTGAAATCATTGGTGAACAGATTTTCAGCCACATTTTAACGCTTACAATTCCTAGGGAAAAATGCATTGCTCAACCAGCTGAGTAATATTTATCTAAACACTCACTGAGATTGTTAAGTTTTATCAATGAGCGAAGCAGCAGCAAGTGTTCAAATTTAACACAACCGTCTGCTCCAGTTGAAAAGTGATACAGAGAACCTGGCATTTAGGCCTTTAACTTTTTTTTTAATTTTGCGGCTTAGGGATTTTTCATTGCAAGATTTTTAGAATTTTTGCTTATGATTTTGGAATGTACAGATTTTAATATTTTTAGAGGTTTAACCTGTCCAGATTAAAATTGAAACACTAGCAAAAACCCCAGGGATCCTCAATAATTATTATTAATCGAAAAGTGGATTTAATTCCATCTTGTTCTTCTCAAGGGTATATTTCGATTACATTTTAATATGCAAATCAAAACATTTATTTTCCGATATTAGGTCAAAGTTTTAAATTAAATAAAGCTACGGGCTTATTAATAATATTAAATTTCAACGCAAGCAATACTTTTGGTTTAATAATAGGCTACTTAACTTTAGAAGTATTTGGCTTACTATGTAATAAAATCAAATTTTTTGATAATTATGGATGGTTTGAAACGAAAGGAAAGCAAAGGAAAGGCTTAACATTTGGTTGTTTCTAGTTTAGCTAAATCGCATTTACCAAACATTTAATCAAGATTTAATTTCCTTTAGAAATCGGGTGGCAACAGAGTAATTATTATAAGAAATAACTTACGGTGTGCTGCACAATTCATGTAATAGTTTTCGACTTTTAACTTTTAGATTTTGATTTTAACTCGATTTTATTTTTTCCGTTATAAAAATTATCGCGTTCAAAATAAAAATATTAGTTTTAAAGATTTTTAAGATAATTAAAATTAATTTAAAAAAAATCTTTCTAAACTACAGTAGAACAGCCAGAACATATTTTCGTAACTAAAGTAATAACCCGCTTACACAATAGGTACAGTATAGCCTACTGTATAAATAAATAAAATAGTTTTTGGAATGATACGCTGTAATTAGGTTTTCCTAAAACAAAAACTTCAAAAGACTCAAATCATTTCCGAAATTAAGATATTTCATGCGAATAATTCATAGTATTTTTAGCTTATGCCTGGTTTTCTGGACGAGGTTTCAGTGTGAAAATCTTGCTGAACTGACATTTAGATACACTTTGGTATCCTCAGGGGCAATACACTGCTCAAACATTGGCCTTGAGTAAAGTCTATCTAAAGACTTGGTGATTTTATTAAGTTTCAGCAGTACATGTACTTAAAATATTTTTTCAGCTACTGGTGAAAACTCGTCAAAAGGACCGGCAGCAATTAAAAAACGTTTCCTACTATTTTTACCTTTAAATGATATTTTTTCCCCTTCGAACGCAATTTGAAATATTTTTATCACATTTTTTTTTTGAAGAGTTTGATTGTTTACCTGTACTCTTGCTTCACTCAAACAAACTCTACGGGCCAAATCTTCTCGGACAAACGCGTCTGGATAATGTGTCCTTTCAAACACCTTTTCTAAAGCGTTCAATTGAGAACTAGTAAAAGTAGTCCTATTCCGACGTGGTTTCCTTTTCCCACTTTTTCCGTCACCGTCGATCGTGTCCTCATCTAAAAAATAATTAAACAAAAATTTAAATGACGAAGTTATAACCAACATTGCGTAATCGTCTATCGGATCTCTATGCTGAGTAATATCCAGCTGAAGACTATAATCCTGAATTTGTAAATTTCAGCAATAAGCAAAAGCTGAGGCAACGTATTAAAATTTAATTTAGTTTTCTGCTACAGCTAAAAACTCATAGATAGAAACTCAAATTAATCTGCGTTCAGAAACAAAAATTTCAATAAAATTTTCGCATTATTAAAAAAATTTAATAAAAGAAATTAACACATTTGCGATTAAATCAATACGCATGAAATATGTATTGCGGTTTTAGCTTTTCTAAAACACTTTTTTATTTTAAAAAAAGAAATTAATTGACAATAAAGCTAATGCCATGTGTCACTGCCAAAATGTATTGCCCTTTGCTCACTAATGGAAATCGCTTGACGATAAAAAAAAAAAAAAAATGAAGAGAAAAAGCGAATATTAAATTTCAAAGTTAGGACTTGGTGGAATGGATATCACGTTCAAGGGTCATTGGCCGATTAAAACCAAACATTATCAAGCCGTCTACCAACACAAATTTAACAATTAACAATAATAATTTTTAAATATGGAGAGAAAAAAAATATCAAAATATTATTATTATTTTAATAATATCAAAACAAAAACAAAATTTCATGCAGAAGAAATCTGCTGACTTGATATTGGATCTTTCCGATAACTGAATTTTCGGATGATTGGATAAGGATAAATAATATTAAAAGGGAAGGAAAAATAGATAAGCGGGTATTAATCCCGAAAATAAACGTATTACGAAATTACAAATACCGGTACTGCACATTTATAAAGTGGTTTTATTTATATCAAATCTGTATTCTGTACTATATTGCTCATAAAATATTTAGAGAAATTTACCACTACCGTTAACGAGATTTTCATTATTTTAGAAATTAAAATATCAAGATTTCAAAAAAGGGTAAACTAATTAGTAATTCAACTTATAATGCATATTTTGGAATGCTTGAGATTTGAAGGGTTTGTGACTTTAATCTTGTATATTGTAGTTAATACATGTAGATGCACAATTTTCTGTATAAGTTTCGAATTTAAAATTTACACACACATTCTGGTTAATGGAAATTCGGATAATTGAAGTTCTCCGGTAACGTTATATTATACTGTGCATTTTTTTTTATAAAAAAAATAATAAATAAATCTCCAGTTTATTTATTTATTTGGGCGATAAAATGGACACAAGTTCCCATTTCAAAGTCCGTTCGTTGGTTAATAAATGAAAGAGAGGGAGATGGAGAAACGGCGATTTGCACGAGATGGTCAGACTTAAGTTCTTTCACTTTTGACCTATCTACCCATCAACGTTTGAACTTTATTCGCCTCTCCGTCCATCTCGTGCAAACGGTACCAAATTTCAACTCCAATAAATAATAAATAAAAAGATAAACAAACAGGAACCGAAAACATCAAACCGCAAAAAGAAAAAAAAAATATACTTCTTAACTTTAAATTTAAAAAAATAAATAAATAAATTTTACCTTCGCTTTTATCCGCTTCCGGTGACCCAACCGAAGTGGACCGAATTCCGTCATGCAGCATCAAATGCGCGTTAATTCGGTCATTCGGACAAGAAATTTTGCTTTCCTCTTCGCATCCGGCATTCATTTTCCAAGCCGATGTTTGGTTAGTATACTCGCGATGTCCATCCACCATCATGCCTTCCATCTCCACCTCTCCACTTCCGCTTTCTACCACAGTTTGCGGCGCGTCCTCGCTTTCCCCCCGCTCTCCCCCATTCACCTGCGAAAGGCCCTTTCTCTGTCCTTCTTCCAGATCCAAAAGATGACTGACTGTAAAACGCTTTCCTCCCACTTCCGGTTGATGATGATGGTGATGATGCGTGGGATGATGATGATCGGAACTATCGTCATCTTCTTCGCTATTCACATTCTCCTCTTGCATGCACGAATTTCGATGAAATCTGTTGTTATGAGCAGCGACGGTGGGTTGCGGCCTCGTCAGAGCCGCCATAATCGAAATCGAATTAGTGGCGCTACCTATATCGGCGTAATTGTAATTATTATAATTAGCGGAAGGGTCAAAGCTCATCATTTTCATCATCTTCGACCGATCGTCATCGCTGGTTTACTCTCCCGCTAACACTGTGTGTCCGATCCGCGGGAAATTTAGCTTTCTCTGCCTCGTAACATGTGAGAGTGAGACGCAGGCGCGG
The DNA here is from genome assembly GCA_034692225.1 of Polydesmus complanatus. Lineage (NCBI taxonomy): Eukaryota > Metazoa > Arthropoda > Diplopoda > Polydesmida > Polydesmidae > Polydesmus > Polydesmus complanatus. The sequence goes on along the minus strand of JAQGAZ010000394.1, from coordinate 37,925 downwards.
TGACCACGTGACGCACACCAACAAATGGGCGGGAACTTTCGGTCGTCTTTTTTTTTTTTTTAATTTTTATTGCGGGGTTTGTTTTTTGGGGATGGTTGGGAGGGACCTTACTGCAATCGTCGTCTAAGGGGGGAGGCGCTGCGTGTCGCGACGAAAGCACATGTCCCTACCACCCAAATTTTTCCTTTTCCAAGCTTTGAAAACGTCTCCGATTTCAACAACACGGGATTTTTTTTTTTTTTTTTTAACTTTTTATTTAAGAGAAAGGCGGAAAGAAAAAAAGTCGTAAAAAAATTATTATCAACACTAAAAGCGAATTACTACAGTGGAATGAATTACTCGCTGATAATCTATCGCGTTTTCATGCTACAACATGGTACACTGTTTTAAGTGGAGACTCTCGGTCAAATTACGATTTTATGAAGAAGTACTTAAAAAAATATAAAAAGTGCTTTTTTTTTTTCCTTCTTTTTTTTTTTTTTGCAAAATTATTTCCAAACTTTTTTAATAAAAAAAATTCCAATTTTGTTTACTTTTCTTGTAAAAGTAAAAATTGCTTTAAGTGTAAAAGTAAAAATTCCATTGATTCATGAAATTAAAAATTGTTTTAATTTATAAAACTGAAAATTATTTTGATGTCTAAAATTGAAATTTACGTTGATGTGTAAAATTTAAAAATTGTTTTGATTTGTAAAGCCAAAAATTGTTTTGACTCGTAAAAACAAAGGTTGTTTGATCGGTGAAAAAGATAAAGACAGCTGATCGAAATTCATTCATGATAAATTCATAACAACACTAGGCTACCCAAATAAGTTCACAAATTTTCAGTAGATAAAAATCTTATCAATTAATTAAATTCATTAATTGTTACTAATAAAACAGTGCCGTCAATAAATTTATGTAAACAAAGTCATCTACAATTTAATATAAATATTGATATAACTTTTAATAAATGATCAAAACGGAAGTTGACGTCATGAGTTATAATTAACAAAAAGTATAATATTAAAAAAAAAAGTGTCGTAGGCGTCTGAAATGTAATTTATTAACACATAAACTTTCATTATGTAAATACAGCGCTTCGTCGCGAGCGAAAAGCGACCAAGTCCGCTTTCAAAAAGAAAAGAAAAAAAATTGCGGTTGAAACGCGATGAGGAGCAGAGTGGTGTAAGTCCAGATACGTGTGAATGAGGACAGATCTCACAACAAAATGCTTAAACAAATCCAAGTTTTTTAATTACGTCATCAAGTGCAATCGCGCATCCGATTGCGATGCCCAAGACAGTAAAAATCGTATCCTCGCTTCTCCGATTTCCAAACTTTCTTTTCCCACGAATTTAAAACGTCTTGAATAGCACATATTTTTTTTTTTTTGACTTTCTATATCTCAGCTGTGTTTACGAGATATTTAATATTCCGTGTAAGCCAGAGCCTCACATAGAGAGAGAGAGAGAGACACCAACGAGCAAACACACTGGGTCAACCTACACACTTTCACACTGTTCAAAACAATTACCGATGTCAAACCCACATACATGATCCAATTAAGTAATAAAAATTAACAAATTAAGGCTACAGAGGTTTAAATTTTTGTTTTGCATATTATGTACATGTATTTTGTTGACTAATAAGACTTGTCCAGATAAAATGATAAATTATAAATTCTCGGCGAGTTTTTTTTTTTAATGTAACATTTAATAGAATGAAATTTAATATTTATTAATTTTTGATGCGATTAGTTATGTCGGATAATTAATTTTAATTTGCAGAAATTTGAATAAACATAGGCCTACCTTTTGGGGATTTTTTTTTTTTTATAAATTTTTTTCCTTTTTCGGGTGAAGTTAAGAAAGTAAAGTCTTTACGAGTTGCGACTTTTTCTCCTTTAAATACGAGTAAAATTCATTGACACGATTATCCTTGTATTTTTCATTATCGCTTTGATTCAAACCCACAACTCGATGGTTTCCATATTTTTCATATTTCTTAATAAGAATTGAAAGCAATTATTAGCATTAGAACTTGCATTATTACTCTCTCGAGTAATAACATTACCGAAAGATTTCTCGATTGTTTTTGATACTCCATCAGACATTTTATAAGGTTGCAAGTGGCAAATTGCGGCCATTTCAACTCACTGAAAAATAAACATGCGTAGCTACTCTACAAAAATATAATAATTTATTATATATTTTAAAAATTAGTTTGCACATGTATTTTTAACATGGTACCTGCCATAATAAGAACTCACTAAGGCGAACTTCACCGGAAGTTCTAATAATGAGTTGGGTTTCTGAATAGCCATGGTCAGCGACAGTTGAAAGACATCGAGCTAATAAATCTTGATTTATATCCCTTAAATAAAAAAAAAACCAACCTTTTAAATACAAAACATTGCTCAAAAAGCCAATTGTAATTATTACTTTGGCTCAATATAGTTCAATTGAACAGCGTTGAGTAACGTTTTCACCGCGTTGTATATCTCGTCTCTTCCGTAATAAGCCAATGCATAATTCACGATGAATCTTTTAAGCATAATTTTATTGTAAATTTTTAGTTTTAAAAGCTCCGCATTTCAAAATTACTTTTTATTCTCTTTGGTTGTCGAAATTAATTTCCCCAATATATTTTGCAGATTTCGGGGCAAAAGTGTCAAATTACCCACAAAACGAATTCCTATTTCGTCCTTAGCCATTAAATCTCTAATTAACGTAAAAATAAATAACTACATGTAACAGCAATGTAATTGTTTGTTTTTCTTGACAACAGTAATCGTTAATTTATTTATTTTTTTCTTAATTAATAAAAAATGGCTTCTAATCGAAAGCAATAAAATACACAATAGAATACAGTAGTTTATTTAATACGGTAAATACCTTCGTAGGTATTAAAACTTACCTTTTGCTATACAACAATGACATAGACTTGTAAACCATTTTGAAGATGCCGTCCATTTGGTCAGGTGTCCGGTTGAAATTGCCCATGCTGAATAGGTAAACGGTGACTTGGTTCACCCCCAATACACGTAGGCATTGCAAAACCTGACAATTGCAAGCTTATATACTGTATGTACAACTTCAAATAATTTTGCATTTACAATGATTCAAAAATGTCACCTGATTGAGTCTTTCGTGTCCAATTTGATGACTCTCGAGGAGCGCGATTTGTTCCTCCCGAGCGAAACGCCGGAAGCCATCAATTATAACTCCCACGTGTTGAGGAACAGGACCGAGTTTGAGAAGTCGAATCCAAACCAATTCGTCCCATTTCAAATTGGTTTCGAAAAAAGCTGTTAACATTTCTCACTGACAGCGAATTTTAGAATAATTTCGAACTGACGAACTAAAAATGAAAAGCGGTTAAAATAATAATAAAAAAACAAAACAAACAACTGACTTTTATTTATTCACCTTTATGAGTGGTAATTTTCGTAATTATTTAATCAACAAACAACTCAGTCAACTCGAGTGTCATGTTATCTAATTATGTGCGATGTGTTTAAATTTCTGTAAATAGTAGGCTAATTATTGTTTCCTAAAATTAGAAAATAATATTGACGCAAGTGTAAAAGTAGAAGTAATTGCAAATATTTAATAAGTTACTATGAATTCCCATCGAAACTCATTTTTTGCTTTTACTATCAATTTAGCATAAATAATTATAAAATAATTATTAATGTTATTATTGAAAACTTTTTTATATATTAAAAAAAATCAATTCAAGTAGTTTTTGAGTTGAAGGGAATAATTATTTAAAGATTGAAAAGTGCAAAATTTATGAAGCCCATGGGTTGAGTGAGGTAATAAGGAAAATAAATTAATTCAAGCGGAAATTTGCATAAATTTCAATTGTCAAGTCTTAATTCAATCCAGAGCGATAATAGACCATTTGATAAGATGCAGCGTAATTCAAGTTAGAATTAACTTAATTAGTTCGACTTGATAGATAGTAGTAATTGATGAGTAACAACCAATTTAACGCTTAGTTGTGGTGGGCGCTAATCTATCCCTATAATGTGCACATCAAGAAAAAAAAAATTAAAAAAAAAATAGAATCAGGCAATTACTTTCAATTTCAACTCAATTTATAAGTTACGTCATAATATTCAAACATTTTATTTCCACATGTTGACGACTGCGCTACGTAAGAACAAAAATAAAATTACAGTGCACACAAAACAAATAAAACATGATATTAAAAGACTTCAAAAAAATATAATTTCACAATAATATTTCTTCACATGTACGGGATACAAAAAAAAAAAAAAAAGATTTAAATTATAAAATAAAATTAGCTCAAAAGTTAAAAATGAGATTAAAGACGAGAAGAAAAGTACGCGATTACTAAAGCGCTAAACAATAAATGACAGGGTTGAAAATTATACAAAGTTGGAGCTGCTCCAAAAGTAACATGAATGTCATCATCATTACCTGATTTTAACATCCCTCTCACATTCCCCCAAGTCCCATTATTCGGGTGTCCTTCAATGTTCACCACGTGAGTCAACAAATTGTAACCGTCGACCATATAAATCGGCGGGGCGGAGTAATTACTTCGGAAATCTAAATTACAGCCCGAATTAAATGAAGCGAACAATTATAATCGAAAAAAAAAAAATGAATAATTTAAAAAAAATAAAAAAGGTTACCTGGACCGTGAGCTAAAAATATGGCTCCCATGTCTTTGGAATCGGATGGTAAATAACCGTGAAAGCCGGCGTATAATTTTTGATTTTGTACGGGAGGGTAAAATTTGGAAACATTAACCAGCTACGACAACAATTAAAACGTATTAAAAAAATTAATTAACCTCGAAATATTAATTGGCATATTTACCGGTTCGATGAAGACATTGGGTTTGGCAACCAAGACCAGAGGCGGAACACGATAATGGTTTTTAAAATGTAATTCTTCGGGAATTTCATAATCTTTCCACACGTAAACATCAGGCACTTTTTTCAAAGCGTTATACACCTGTTTCGCAAAAATATTAATTTCTAAACCGCGTTAACGAGATTTTTCTGTTTGGTTAACCTTTTCTAATCTTCCTTCCACCGGTTTGATACCGGTTATGGCTCCATAACCCAAGAAATGTTCCACGTCGTTCAGATCGAGCAACTTGTCCAGTTGAAGTTTAGTAGCATTTTGCACATCTGTCATTCCGTGATCCGATACCAGAATTATATTTACCTTTAAAAAAAAAAAAAAAATAAAGAAAATGAATGCTCAAAAACTTGGATTTTTAATGAAATTAAATTTTTTTATTTTGTTTACTTTATCTTCGAGTTTGTTGCTTTTTAACTGATTCAAAAGTTGTCCAATAACCTCGTCCACCTGTTGCACCGCGTTTCTAATCTCGTCCGATTCGGGTCCATAGTGGTGCCCGATCATATCGGTGTATTCTGTGTAAACAATCCCGACATCTGCTTCATCCGTTAAAAACCTTGTTTAAAAAAATTTAAAAAAAAAAAAAATAAATAAATAAACCCGAGATAAATTTTTGGGTACTTGGAAACGATGTCTTCCAGGTTGAGTTTCAACTCCTCGGTATCGTTAAAATAGTCGTATTTCTGGTAATACGTGGGTAAGGTGTTGTCTATTTCGACGTGACACCCGGGCCATCGGTAAACCGAAGTTTTTAATTGGTTTTTCACGCAGGTGGTCCAAAAGGGCTCGGTATAGTTCCACCAGAAGGGTTGGGAACCGTTAACGTCGGTATCTGTCCAAAAATACATGTCCTGGTATTTATCGTACATTGTATTCTGGAGGAATCCGTGACTTTCCACGTAACGACCTGAAAAATTATAAGCAAATAAAAAAGTGTACTAATAAAAATAATTGTTTGAAAATTGCTTGAGATGTATTTAATTTCGTCCAAAATTATTTCCAAGTAGACAGAAAATGTTACAACATTTTTCTTTTTAAATAAAATGCATATTCAGATATTATTGGCTAATAAATCAATCGTACAAAAGAAAATAAAATAAACGACTGTGTGCAAATGCGCAACAAAATAAAACATTTCGCAATAAATAAATGAATAAAAACATTTACGCTAGGTACTAAATTTTGGAAATTATTGGTATCATAGTTCATTTATTAATAATTAAAAGCAAAATAAAATAAAAAAAATATTTGCTATAATAAATAATTCTCCAGTAATACTCTAAAAAATGTAATGTTTTTATCTAAAAATGTGGCTAAAAACCGATTAAAATTTTTAAGATGTTAATATTAATTATTATTTAAAATTTCGTTTGATGAAACTAGAAAAAGAAAACTAATGAAACTACGGTATTTATTAAAAATAAGATTAATGTTTACTTAGAAATAATGAATGACCCGAATTATCACTCTACACTTAAATAAAGAATTTTTTATAAAAGTAGGAAATTTAAAACCAATTTTTGTCAAATTTATATTCCAAGTTTTGTTTACATCTTTCGTATTGGAATACTGTAGTAAAAGCAATGAAATAAAATATTTTGACGTTTAAATCAGTAAAAAAAAAAATGTTTAAAAAAATGAGATTAATGTCTATTCTAGAAGGATAACGTCAATTATTTTATAAATTAATAAAACGAATAAATATTCTACATTTAATTTAAATAAGCAGTAATTTTTTTAAAAAATTATGAAATTTAAAACCAATTTTTGTCAAATTATTCTAAATTTTGTTTACAACTTTCGTATTGAAATATTCAAAATAATAAAATAAAGCTTTTTGACATTTAAATTACCCACAAAATTATAAAATTCAATATTACTGTGATTTAATAAAAAAAAAAAAAAAAATATACGCAAATATTCATAATTCCTTAATTTATGGATTGCCCACTTTAGAAAACGTTATTTACCCGTGAGGACGGAATAATATCCGGGATAAGAGAGTGACGGAAAGTTCGGTCTCATGTACTCGGCGTGTACTCCTTCGGTGCGGAATCGATCAAAGTTGGGTAAACCGCTAAAGTTGCCGAAATAGTTCCATCGGAATCCATCGAACAATATCAACAGCAGTTTATTATTCTCACTTTTCTTCGCCGGCCCAGCGCCAACGTAGGCGGCGGTGCAAACGAACAAAGCTACGATCCACGTGGTTTTCATTTTTCAAAGCCGCCTCGGGAGTGTTTCAACGATCGACTGACTCGTTTAGCTGCATCACTTTCTTCTCCTCGTCGTTCACACCGATTCAGGTAATAGCAAATCGCTTTTATATCTCCATAGTTATTACGAAACGTTCACTATCGATGTGCGTGATGGGGTTAGATAAGATGAAATTTATTCACAACGGTCAGCCTTCGTTTAATCTAATATTACACTTTTTCAAAGCAGCATCACCGGAAATGTATAAGTTACGATTTAGGGCAAGGTCACCTAACACAAAAACTTCAATTTCTCTCTTTTATTATTCCTCCTCGCTTTTCCCTCTCTCTCTTTCTATGTGTGGAAAATACATGTCTTGTTTGGGGGGAAAAGTGTGGGTGGAGCAGTACCAGGGGCCCAGGTGTGATTTCCCTTTTCCGAAAATGAACCTTTCCCAGACTAACTTTTGTTGGCAGATGACGTTTGTACATGTCTTTTATGACCGATTTTATACTGTTAAAAAAACGACAGGTGCATTAATTTAATACTCTTTCCTATAACTTTAATAAGTACTGCAGCGCAGTATTTCACCGCGGTTTTAATATGTACGTGTACGGGGTGGTTCAATAAAAAGTAAACCACCGACTATAGCCTATAGTTAGTTTAATTTATGTTGGAATAGGATTAAACTAACTACAGTATATGGCTACTGTATGTTAGAATTATTATTATTTTTGATTCAAGATTATTTATTGGAAAAAAAGTTTAGAATGGTTAATTATCGCAGCCAACAGAAATAACATGAAATAAAGTTTGGCATACTTTTTATTGAACCACCTTGTATATTATTTAACTTTTGCGATTGCGAAATGTGAACTCTTGTTTGTTTTGAATTTCTAGCTTGTTTTTTATTCAACAGTTTCCTGACTTTTTTTTTTTTAGAATGTTTATTTATCAAAGCTTTGATGTAAGTGAAAGACGATTTCAAGAATCTGTTTAAAGTGAAAAATATGAAATTTTAATAATTATTTTAGGAAAAATTCATATACCGGTAATACTAAATTAATATACCGTACCCCCCCCTTTTTTTTTATTGTGGATCAATTTTTTTTTAAAATTATTTTCTAATTTATTGACGAATACTGTATAGTCGATATAGAGCACAGATAAATTTTGTTGATTTACCGGGTACTATTACAATATTTACCGTGATTTAACTTAATCACAGTTTTTGCATATGAAGAGCAAACATTGGAAAAAAACGTATTTCGTGATTATAACCAGAATTTCATTTTAACTGAGCAAATTGGTTCAAAATTAAGGGCCGAACAGATTTTATGAAATGTATTGTTTGTTTTAGATATGAATTTTTTTTTTATTTGTAAATAGTCTTTCGATATCAGACATGTTTTAATCGAGAAATTTTAGCCAAAAAATGAGTTGAACGCTCTCTGTAAGCGGATAATCCAAACAAATAAAAAAAAAAAAAAAGAAATAAGATAACTTTTTGATCTCAATTCTATTATTCAGATTATATTCCAAAAGTTGTGGGAAGGAGGGCGTCGATTTAATTAAATTGGATAAGAGAATTTAATGTGCGCAGGGAGAGAGAGGGATCGGGAAAAGCTTTATTATATCGTAAAAATTTGAGTGATGTTTGCAAGATTATGTTTACTATCGCAAATTTATTAGGTGACAAATTCGCATTAACATTAATAATTTTAAGTTTGACGTCATCAGCTTTGTTTCAGCATATTTGGGTTTAAAAAACAAACAATAAAATTTTATGGAAACTTTCTCCTAAATCAAACTTCCTTCTAAAATACGGTATGGTGATTACAATATACGATGCAACTCTACCGGCAGCTTGCCTGATAAGACTGTGATAAGAGCTGTGTGATTTACTAATTACACATCGAGCATCTGTATGAGCATCTGCACTAAATAGGATTTAAAAAATGCTCTTTTAGGGGGGCGAATAAATGCAACAAGTACGAAATTATTGTGCAGACCATTTATTAATATACAGTACCTTAAAATGGAAGTTACTGTAAAAATTAATTGCATTCCCTAAGCTCAAATATTTATCTTTAATTTTAAGAAACCTGTGAAGTGACATTCTTTAACAAGCATTTAGTTTCAAAACTGTCAATTTCATTTGCAAATTGCTATGATAAAACAATAGAACTATTCGAAATTTAAATCTTTTAAATTATTTAAGTTCACAAACGTGAAGAAAAAAATGTTTGGTAGTGTTGAGGCTTTTTTTTTATTACCATGATGCTACGTGACAATAATTATTATTTTTGAGGAATTCTTGTGGGTGTGAACGGTTTTAATCGCGTATCTGCGATTGGTTCTCTTGATCTCTTAACTTAAAATTTTTAACATTTATAAAATTTAAGTGGGTGTCGCATCACAAAGTTAGGTAAAGAGAGGTTTGCGCAGACTCTTTGAGTGTTTGGAGGCAGCACGCTTCTTTATTTTTTTCAACAACATTGCGAAAATGGAAAATAATTCCACGATTAATGTGAGGATGGATTGGCCGATCCATAACCCGGATATTCCTCCAATTACACCTACGAGCGAAATCGGCTAAATTAATGAAAGAAAAAATAAAGTTCTAGTAAAATCATATTTTTAAAATAAATAATTGGACATTTTCACTTCAATTGCTGGTTTTTCAGTGATCAGTGACATTTTAGATGATGATCTTTGAATCTGAACGACCGATTTTCCTGACCTGCGCATAATAATAAGAATAATAATTAGGCTGATAATTAAGCTGACAGCAATAATGCCATAGTTTTTACCTTAAATATTTAGAAATATCCGAAATATTATGAAAACTTGACGGCGAAACTTTCTACTCAAACGCACGAATTTGTTGGTTAATTTATTAGCAAATTATTAGCAAATTAATACTTTTTTGTAAACGTATTTCGCTTGGGTGATTTTGAATTCGTATTCTCTACTTCTATTCAATATAGAAAAATAATTTAAAACAGTACATTTTTTTTTTTTAAATAACAATAAATTGAAAATGTATTACATGCACGGCAATTGGCAATTACAACCAACAAGATCTAAATTTTTAGTTAGTTTAAAATTAATAATCAAAGTTGAATTAAAGTTAAGTTGTAGAATGTGTATTTACCATGAATACAAGATTTATTATACAAATCAAAACCTAATTCGTTGCAAATTTGATTTTTATCGGTGTGTATTCTCTTCGCGCATAAATGAAGGCAAACCTGAAAGAAATCGAACAGATAACATTACAAAAAAATATTTAGAAGATAGGAAGGTGTTTTTTAACTTCATAATTATAAGAATAGTCCAGCGTTAAGTCCAACTTTTGAAACTCGATCGGCCAAATGGAATATCTGGTGCTGTCATCAACGCATTTAGAAGAATATGGTTCTTTAAGACGTTTTGTTAAAGTCTACAAAAGAGAAAGCAAAACATTACATGAAAATTTTTTTTTTTTGTGTAATTTAATGTTGGGAAAGAAAAAGTTTACTAAAGAATAATCAAATTTGGCAAATTCGCCAGGTAAAATCTCGATCGATTCAAAATATTGTGCGTCTATTTGACGTATCATGTAAAACGGGAATAAGGATACTCGTAACGGTAGAGGGGTAAAGACACTCGCGTCACGAAGAAATTGTAATTCCAAAGTCAGACCTGAAAAATGATACAACTTTCAAGAAACAAAATTGATGCCGGAAACAATTAAAATCTGTACAAATTACTTTGTATTTTAACAGATTTGTTAACATTATTAGCATTTTGATCGATAACCACGCATGTTGATGGAATATTAAACAGATTGAATGTATTTCTTTTAATACTAATACGAAAAAAATTTATTGCGAATAATTATTAATATTATTATATTTTTGAAGTAAGATACTTATCACAAGGGTGTACACTGCCAGTGACTGTTTGATATTGACAAGACGAAATTAAGTCGTTAATTTGTGGGAGCAAATAGTCTCTTTCATTTTCATTTAAGCTTTTTTCAAAATTGTTATAGTTGTCTATTGAAATCTAAAAAAAAAAAAATAATAATAAAATAAAATGCAAAAATCAAGAAATCGAAAGACATTTCTTACGCATTCTGTAATTGATTTCTCCCAGGATCGAACCTTATCGAACAATATTGAATTATTGGTTTGCAAATCTTGTTTATTGTAATAATATTGTGCTTCCGTGCAGATGGCTATGCTGGGGAAAACAGTGTCGTCTTGCACTTCCGTCGTTATTACTTTGATTACTTTAAATCTATCTCATAATTATTATTATTATTTAGATTTAATTCAATAGAGAAATGTAATAGTCTTACTGAAAAAATTCACTAAAAGTGAGGAAAATTTGGTAAGCACCAACCAGCGATATACAAACAATTATGCAGTACCATATTACATCGGCAAAAATTGTTGTCAAATGTTGGTTTTTAGCAAAAAAAAATTCCGAATTGCGAATCATAAAATAAACACATCTTTTGAATGTTTCCATCCCGATGGAGATGATGACGCTGACTGAAAGACCGATCCACAATCCCCAAATACCACCCACTATACTTAAAATATCTTCCATCTACAGTATTATTATTTGTTATTTAATAACAGTCTATTACAGTACATGTATTGAAAATAATTCGGTTTTGAAAAAAAAACAAACTGTAGCCTATTTAACAAATTTTTAAAGAATTCTCAAACATTTTTGAGCTTTCGTACATTAACTGAAAATACCCAGTGCTTATTATAGCCTTCTTAGGTTTTTGCATAAGTTTTTTTTTTTCTTGTAAGGAAATGATTCAAGGTGTAAATCTTACTTGATTTAATGGCGATTTTTGGGACAGTTTGGTAGTAAATGAATAAGATAATTCACAGAGACTATAATCGCCTTTATTGGGTTTATTTCTGTTGAAATAAAAATTAGTTTTTTAAGGTTTTTTTTCTTCTTTTTGTTAGTAATCTTTCAATTACAATTCCATTTTTTCTTCATCGATTTCTTCAATTTCTAACAAAGGTAATTCTGTGTCGGAATTACATACAAAATTTAGTGCAGTGTTATGCTTTTAAAATGTAATAAAATGATCTGTAATTACTGATTAAGAATGAAATGCATCAGAAAACAACTCACTAACTCCAATTGCATATCGCCATTTGAACGAAGCATTTTTATGGCCTTGACTTTGAGATTCCTATAATCAAGTAATCAATACATAATAATTATAAAAAAAATAACTATTTTATAGGTTGACCTAATGATTATTTATTACAATAAAATCATCTAAAAAGTGGAGCTGTATAAGAAGCTTCTTATGTTATTGTGGATTTTAATTATTACACTATCATTATTGTTTAACGCTGCTGGGTTGGATCTTACCTACAAGACGGTTTGCAATTGCACATAGTTTCCATTTCTCTTTTTGGTATTTTATCACATACTAAATATTAGATTTTTTTTGATTTTGTGATGGTTTTTAAAAAAACAAAACAAAACAAAAAAAAAAAACAAAGCAATATTTAGCCTATGTACTGTTTTTCCAACAAATTGGCAGCCTTTCCGCATTTGAATGTAACATTGATTTTGATTGAATACATTTGCAATGAGTTTTAGTCAATTCGTGTAAACATTGATCTAAGCAACTCTATGTAAATAAATTATTATAGGCATATATTATTTATATATACAGTACTGTATAGACTTATATATTTTTTATTTTTGATAAAATAATTGTTTACTTCGACCGAATAGTTGTAGTGAGTGAAGTTGACATTGTCATTTAATATTGCCCAAGATTCAATTTTTTGTTTTGCATTATCAACACATTGTTGGTTATATGGCCACAATTGTCCTTCGTATTCAACCTGTAATATTATGCAGTGCATGAAAATGCCATATAAATCTAGTAACATTTTTTTCAAAAAAATTAATTGTTTTCCTTTTCTATTGATACTTTAACGATATGATATTCTTCATCAAGGTGTATTATTTGTTTCTGATTAAAAACTGGAGGAATTCCACTTTCGTGAACTACCATAACGACCGTTGTTGTATTGCCATTAAAATTAGTAAACGTAAACAGTAGGTCTACATTTAATTACATGTAAGTTAATATTATGCTAAGCAATATATACATATATATATTTTAAGTACGAGGGTGATTCAAAAATTTTCCGCCATATATTAGATCACGAAATGGTTTATTTATCTTTTCAAAATAATGATTAAAATACTGTAGTTAAACCTACAGAGTGTAGATAAATTTTGAATCACCCTCGTATATTGGTTAATTATTACCTCTTTTATGATGCGCGTATCCTAAAGTAAAGCAGTTGCCATAGAAAAGATTGTTGAATGATAATTGAATGCTGCAATAATTTATGATAAAAGTTATTATTGAACAGTTGCCGGTACCTGTATTAATTTGCAAAGTAGTTACGTACTCGTAATCATCGAGGTAGATAATGTATTTTTCAATTGGATATCCTAAGTTAAATCTTTGCTCGGCGCTTAAAAGCGAGAGGCAGAACAGCGAGGGTATCCAAGGAACACATAATTGCGATAAATTGCTTGCCTTAACACATATTTTGAATTTGAACTCAAGTTTATCATAACGTTGGGTATATGTAACTTACCATTATCACATCTTCATTTAAGTTTCTATACACTGAACGGTCATTGAAACAAATGGTAAACTCTGAATTTTCGACATTCCATGTTTCAACTTCGGAAATTTTAGTAGTTAATCTGAAATTATGTTTTAAAAATTAAATTATAACACGAGAATATTTGTTTTGTGGCAGCTATTAAAAAAAATGGAGTATAAACGAGTAAAAAAACGAGTATATAATTTAATACTAGCCGACACGATTTACGTTTAATTTATAAATTAATGTAAACTTACTGAAAATATGAATAAATGACATCCGCAGTTTGATACACAGCGAGAAAGGAGGCAAAAGTGAGAAAAATCAGCCATAATTTCTTTTTGTTTTCTTGTTTGGAATTTTGAATCTGGTCCCAAGCCGAAAGAGAAGAACTTACCAACGATATTTGCATCGCAGTCGTACCCGAGTATGAAAATTCTACTAATTATTACGACGATACTACTACTCCCGGTACTAAAATGAATAGTTACGCGCCGGAAAACTAGTCGAATAAAATGCTCTTTACGTACAAAAAAAAATAATTTTTTTGTAAATCAATTTTTAGCGAGTTGGTAAATACTGAAATGAAATAACGAAGAAATTATAACAAAATCCAATAATAAGCACTGCTGTATAAATATTTACACTTTTGGAGGTAAAGTCGATGAAATCAAGGTTTTTATTAAATTTAATATGTATTATAATTTCTGCATTTTTTTCCCTCCCTCTAAAAAACGTGTTGTTAATTTCAACAAAATATTGTTTTAAATCTCACAATTAAAACACAAAAACAATTTAAAGTGTATCGTTAAATACCTACTTAAGATATAAATTTCAGTTCAGAAAATAATTGAAATTTTTAAAATAAATTCAACCAACATTCATTTTGAATTAAAAATTTACTGTAGGCCACTTTATGAATAAAATTAATAGTCTTCTATCGACTGAAGTTTGTTAAAATAATTTAGCAAAAATGAACTTACCTGATTATTGCTACATGCTCTTCAATATTACTATGAAAATAGTTTCGCTGTTACAGTGAACGCATTGAATTTTATGAAGACCTCCATCTCTTAATTTCTGACAAGTTCACAACTTCTCAAATATAAATTTTTATGTTGGTAATGCTTAATATAAAACAAATTTTAGCAAAAAAAATAGAAAAATTTATTTAAATAAAAAATTTCCAGTAGATAATTATTAATTTTATTTTTTTTTTTGATTTCGTAATGTTATTAATGATAATAAGAGTGATGATACTGGTTACATCGTCGTTGCGAATAGTTAGGATCGTGGCGTGGCAGAAAGTTATAATCGTGTCGTTGATGAAAGTTGGGGTCGTGACGTTGTTCCCCGTTTGAAAACTGCTTTCGGTCAAAGTTGGTGCTGTAGTAGTGATGTTGTTGGCCGATCGAGGCGTCGACCGCGGCCGGAGTGAGTCGGATGAGGTTGGTATCGATGAGGGCCAGCTGTTCCGACGTGAAACGCTGCGGGAAATGCGCCTGTTCTCTTCGTTGCAGTGGCGGGCCTTGCATCATGTGCGGCGAATGGTAAAAAGCGGGTTTCCAGGGCGGTGGGTGCCTGTGCTGGAAGGGGGGCCCGTCGTAGTCTTCATAGTCTTCCATGTAAGGTCTGGGGTAATGATTTCCAGGCTCGAACCGCTGTGAATGGCGCTGAAAATGCGGCGGCTGTGGCGGAGGAGAAGCAGCTTGGAGCAGGGGCGCTGGGGTCGGGGAGGTATGGTGTTTCGTAGAGAAAGAAGTGCTGGCGAAGTGTACCAAAGGCTTCCGAAAGCGTGAAATGAATTTGGTGGCATTCAGCTTTTGCTGCTTCAATTGGAAGCTTTTGAGCAATCGATGAGGATCGAACGCCGGTCTGGACATCGTCCGGCGGAGCTCGTCGCTCGTGCGCATGTGCAGAGACGATAAATCATTGGCCGAATCTTCATCTTCAAGTTTGACGTCGGTTAACGATTTTGTTTTCTCTTTTTCTACTTGTTCGCCGCAAACTGAAAAAATAAAAAATAATAATAAATATTATTACGGCGCATGCGTGAAACCAATAAAGTTGACAATGTTTTTTTTTTTTTTTTTTTTTTTTACCGTAAGTGAAGGTGATAAAAATGAGGATGAAATTCAACATGATTTTTGGGCGGAAGAAATCTATTCTAATGCGCGTTTTTGTGCTTTTATACTGAAATTTAAAGCTTTATTTCGGAGTTAATTATTGTTTTATGTTACATAATAATAATGCACGAGAAAAATGATTGACATCCGTTTGTAATAAGCAGACGACCTGAAGCGCGCACAATTACAAAACAGGTCGATGGCTTTTTACTCACTGACACAAAAATCTTAATTTTACACACAATTACATTTATCTTTTTTAACATTATTATTATTATTATTTGCAAAAAAAAAAAAAAATAGAGAAAAGCTAATAGAAATTATTTTGTTTGCATTTAAATATTCATATACAAATTTTTATTACAAAAATAATTACTGTATTGCTAATTTATGTGAAGCTTCTAATTTTAATGATTTAATTCTGCAGTAAATCATTTCATGTAAAATATCTGAAAATTTCGTTGCACCTAAAAATTGTTTTGAAATACTGACATTAATTTTTTTTTAACCCCGTACTGGGCAAATTTGTATTAACCCTTGAAACAGGTTATTTATAAATGCGATTACGTCATTAAAAATGACGTTGCTAATGTCCACTGTCGTCAGATACGCGGACAAAAATTGGTTAAGGGCTTGTTGAATCTGTTGATTGAAAGATCCGCTGATACTGAATGGAGTGATGGTGGTTCGAGGTATGGTTATCATGTTAATCGAAGCTAAACCGGAAGTATTGTAATTGAAAACCAGTTGAATGGTGGATTCGGTGGAGTAGTTAAAACCTCCAATGGTTAGTTCTCCTCTCGAAGGTGGCATCGGTGTGGGTGGTGGTGGCGGCGTTGTTGTTGTGGGAATGAGAGCGGGTGGATTGCATAGGCGACTCAAAGAATTCCACGTTGACAGCAAACCAGAAATTCTTTTTTTCCGAAGGGAAAGATCGGCGTTGGAGAAACTACAAGTGTATGTTGACGGACTGAGTTGTAGCATGAAGGTGGTCTTAAGGTCGAAGGTCGGCTGAAGAAGAACTGTGCGATTGGCCGTCACTTCGAAATTGACGTCGTTGATGCCGGTCACTCGAAGCTCATTGCCGCTGGTCATCGAGCATGTGCCGCTGGCATCGTTCGGTAAATTGTTTACCGAAAATGTTAAGCCGTTTATAATCAGGGGACTTAATGGAATTCCGCAACTTCCGCTGGCATTTTTGAAACAATTTTCGAAGGCGTTGATTAACGGAGTCATAAAATTAAGTCCGATTTGATTGGGGTTTAAAAATTGACAGTAAATGGTCCTGTTGAGCGCTGGACATGTTTGGAGAACGCAGCCATCGCTCACTAGAAATTAAAACGTTTATTAATCAGTAATGGAATTGACTGGTTATTGCTGAAATACTAACTGAATATTACCTAACATTGAGGCTTAACTTTTATCGTTAAATTAATATAAAACTGCGAATTCAAATGAGAATTAAATTTGCGAAAAAATGAAATTAATTTATAATTTTGATTTGAAAATTAATTAAATTAATAATAAAATACAATTATTGTTTGAACTATTGCCAGATGCTTAAAATTACCTCAACAAAAATTGGCATTTTTTTTCTTAACATACTAAAAAAAATTTGTTTAAAAATGGGAAATCATTTCAAAAAAATCAATAGTTAGCGTAAACATTTTTTTTTAAGTTGTAAAATAATGTTCTACGAATAGAAACATTAATTTGATTTATAAATACAGTACAGGTTATACAATTAAATATTTATAGAAATTAATTTTCACAGTCTTACGGTTATTCGTTCCTACAGAAAATTTTTCGGCGTTTAATGAGCCAGGGACTATAGCACAATGGACACTGGCAGTCATTGCCGTCCACACTGCAAATGCGGTCAAGAGTAAAGCAAACATAATAAAATCAGGAGATAAAATAACTGAAAGTAATTGCTGGAGTACGCCCATTTATAGCTCAATTTTGTGACTAATTTCGAGTTCAATTTCCACTAATGAGATATCAGGATTTGCGATCAGAAAATTAATTCCATTAGATGGGAAAAGTCAATAACTAGAGTGTTACATCGCAATATATCAAACATCTAATTAAAATGTTAACACTATTGCTTATTGTTCGCGAGTTAATCATCAATTTAACTATAGGTTTGTTTGTTTTTTTTTTAATAAAAAGTAAACAATAAGAAAAAAAGACAATAACTCGACTTCTATGAATTTTATAAGATTTTTTTTAAATTAATTTGTCAGAAAATCAGATTGGGGCAGTTTATTAAGATTTTTTTTTAGTTCAAACTGCTATAGTTAATGATCCTAATAATGTGCCTATTTGTTAATGTTATTTTCAATGCAAACACATTGGGAGTGCAAGTGTTGTCAACATCAGCAGCTTTCTAACACGCCTTATGTTTACGTTAGAGTTATAAACCGTTCATAGACTTGCAGTATAATATACTGTAATTTTTTTTTCGGATTCTATCAAGTAAACATGACGTCAATACACTGTATTTTTGTGCAAGTACTTGTCCTCTAACCATCATTTGGAATATCCAAAAAATACCAAACAGAAAACAACTTATTTATAAAAAATTTAAATTATTTAGTATAATTTTTTTTTTATTCTGTTTTCGTTTACTTATAATAACGGCTTAAAACACATTAGACTAATTTGATTAATTAATACAATATTATTTAAATCACTTTTGTTTACATTCCCAATATTTGTAATGATTTGTGTTTAATAGCTGGCCATTAAATTTTTATCGCTTTTTGGGTACTTAATTTGCTATAAAAAAAAACGATTACTGTATTAATTATTTACACCGCAGCACATGCACAATTAGACCTCACTTTTGAAGCTGAATTTCTACAGTAGGCCTACATTAAATTTGGTAAATGACCACTAAATATTGTCGTGATATGTGTCCTCTTTTGGTTATAAAGCTTTTAAGTGAAATATTTCTACCTTTACGCACACATAAAACAACATAAATGTCAACAATTAATATATTTTGAACACAGTAAATGTGATTGGGGTGAAAATACCTGCTGTAGATTATTAAAAAAACACATTACCGGTATTTTAATCAACAAAATACAACTATGCACAAAAATGCACACATATAACCCTGAAACTTTTATTAAATCTTTTCTTCTGAATTGAAATCAACTATAAATGTCATTTAAAACACGTGTAACTGCGAACAAAAAAAAAAGCTTCATTTTTAAAGATTTGATAAATGATTATTTAATTTTATACCAGAAAAAAAATCTAGTGAATTATATTGCTGACACTTAAAATGATTTATTAAGTTCACATAAAAAAAATTGTTGTAAATTTAGCAAAATCAAAAAAAAAAATTCTTTTATCAAAATTTTGTAACAATACTAAATCGATTGAACGTGTTTAGTCCTACAAGCATTTAAAATGATTTTTTAAATCGTGTTTTTTTTTCTCTTTATTATATAAAAAAAAAATTCGAATAAAAATAAAGAAACTTTGTTTTTGAATACTGATTTTAATTATTAATTTCTAAATAAATAAATCTTAATAATGCAAGGTAATAATTTATTTCGGTTATTGATTTTTATTTTATTTTATCAAATAAAAACAAAAACAAAATATAATATTTTAAAAAATAAATAAATTTTTAAATTGTAAGTTTATTATTACTGTATATTTTTTCTTCAGTAGTTAATTATACAAAAGCGTCCCAATAGAGTGCCGGTCTTTTCGAGAACATAGCCAGATGTTTTGCGATGACCATTTTCGGTTTGGAGACGTTTTGTAACTTCTTTTTCGTGTTTTGAAGGAGATTTTTGAGGGCGGTAGTGATGGATTTTCTGCTGAGATATTTGAGCGTCGAAACGGGCATAGTTGTGACGGCTGTATAAAAGGGTAGCAAAAACAGCGCTCCTATCATGGTGAACATTAAATAATTCCTATTTACGGTGAATTTATCCAGAAAAACGATGGCGGCGGTGAGTACGGCAGCCGCCACTGACCAAATCCACAAAAAACGAAAGCTGGAAGTGAAAGGATTGGCCGTCCGAAACTCTTCTTCCACCGCGCGTTGCGGGATCCATTTGGCGTTCTTATCCAAATAACTTCGCACGGCTTGAATCACGCGGTAGCTGCCCACGAACGCTTCCGGCGTAAACTGCAAAATGGAGGCCGAAACTTCCACCAAGATCAATTTGAAGTTGTAACCGTTGTAGACGGCGAATTTGGGGTAGACCAAAATGAAAAACATGATCAAAAAAATGGGTAATCGAGGGTAATACAAGTGCACGAAAAGATGGCACACGATGTAAGCCAAAATTAACGGCTTCATCAACAAATTCCTCAAGGCCGAATGCGCCAAATAGGAACTGACCACGTCGAAATTGGACTTGGTCCTCATTTTGGTGGCCACGAAATCCGCTCCGTACGTTTTCGATTGCAGATAGCGCAGAAATCTTCCCACGGTGGAGGGCCAAAAATACAAGGAAAGAATGATCTCGCCCTTATTCCACCTGGTCTCTCGCATGTCCCAAGTGACGTAATTGAGACACGGAGCTTCCAAGAGGAAAACGTTGCTGGCGTAGACCGGACGGAGACACGCGGCTTCGAAAGTGTCGTGACTCAACACGTCGATGGGAACTCTTTCGATCGGACTTTCCCGCGTGCCGATAATATTGTCTACGTAGATTCGATTTCTCACTAATCCCTTCCCGTAAAACCCGCTTTGACCCAGCAATTCGGTGATGGCGTTGGTGATGGGATCGTTGACCAACTGCCGCACGTTCTCGATATGCATGAAAATGGAATCGTTTTGATTGATGTCCATCTTGATGGCCGGTTGTACGATTCCTCTTTCGGGATAAGCCGCGGCGATGGCCAATAGCTCGTAACAGGTACCGGGCGAAACCGCTGTATCGCTGTCTAAAACTAAGGTATAATCGAAACCTCGACCTTTGATGTTATGAACGTCGTCCGAGGGATAAAACAAGGCTTCTCCGTACTTTCGGGCGTACTTTCCGTATAAACTTTGGTCGGTGTAACTGAAGGCTTCGTTATCTCCTTCCGACAACAGCATCAAATCCTGATATTGACCGCACTTTTTCAAAACGCGACTGACCCGATGAGCCACCATAAATTCTAAACTATATTTTTTACATATCCGGTCTAAATGCAAGTTTAAAAAGCTTTCTTTATTTTCGTGAATGTACTTGAACCACACGTACCTCAAGTGTAATTTATCGATCAAATGGTATTTTTCGTTGGCGAAGGCTAAACCTTCTTCGAATAAGGTGCTGTAGATTAATTTGCGGTACGTGTCTCGCATTTCCAGCTCGAGTTGTTTGAGACGAGGGTCGTTGGTGGCGCTGACTAACACCATGGAGGTATTTTCGCTTAAATTGCCCACGTAAGCCGCGTACATGGTTTTGAAAGTGTCGATGACGTCGTCGTCGGATACGGCCAAGAGGTTGTAGTTCATGATGAGGGTGAGGTTTTCGAACGGAGCGTTGTTGGTGGTTCGTCGATGACCGCCTAAGATGGCAGTGGCGGTGGCCATGGCGGACAGTTCTAAGACGGAGCCTTCGAGGATGGAAGCTAAGACGACGATGGCAATGCCTAACCAGAGGGGATTCGCCTCCCAATCCACGTTAATGATGTTGAGGAAAGTGGCTAACAGAGCTAAACTGCCCCACAGAGCGAAATAGCCGATAACTAAAGGTGGACGTTTGACTTGGTTTCGAACTATATTAGAGGAATCATAATTGGCCATCGTGTATTTTTTATTTTGTTTTTAAATTTATGTTTTAGTTTAGTTCATGTTCACCTGCTGTCCACTGTTAACGCTCCTTGTTTACCTCCCGTATCCGTCGACTGAACAAATTCGCGATCGGTTTTGGCGTTTTTCATGGCCTAATCCTGTTTTTCTCAGCAATATTTTTGTTTGGCGCACCGAACTACGTCAATCACAACAGCTGTTAAACCTATTTGTTAAGGTTCTATTTTTTTAAAAAAAACTTACAAATACAACTTCATTTTTGCGGATTCAGGAAAAAAAACATTTTGCGCGATAGTTTCTCGAGTGCATTCGCAGGAGTTGTCACGTGATACTACACTTTGATAATGTATTGAATCCCGAAATTTCATTCATTAAAATCACGTGATTTATGGGTGATCCAAATTATTATCTAAATTTGAACTTACGAGTTCCTTATTTTATTTTGTGAGCGCAAAATGTGAACCTCGAAATTATTGTGTTATTGTCAGAGGTTAAAAAAAATGTTTGTGTGGTGTTTTTTTTTTTTTTTAATCGACTTTGGCAATGAATTTTATTATTTTGAATAAATATGTCACTTATTTGGTTTGACGGCGAATCGTTATTTTTCTGATCAAATGGCGCGCGATTTAATTAATTAAACATAATGTACCGCCACGACATTGCGAAATCTGGAATTAATTAAAACGATGATTTTTCAACAATCGAAATTGTTGTATGCGACTCGTGCTATTTTTGATTTTAGATAATCATTAAACTTTTTGAGCGAAATATTTAAAATAAATAAAACTTAATATGAAGTATTTTAAACCTCAAATTTTTTTTTTTCTCATAATTAATTCCATTCAATTTTTTTCATTGGCAGGGAATGGGAAGGAAAAGCAAGTTTTGCACCTTCAAATCAGATGGTAAATTACAATGATTACAATGATAACAGACATGGAACTGGTGAGTGCTATTATAATATTTTTGCAAAATCTTTTAAATAAATCTAATTTTTTAAATAATTTAATATGGTATAAAAATTAATACATTTATTCGCTTAATATGTTTTTTTACAAATACATGCTTGCATTTTAATTTTATTTGCATACGTTTAATATAAAAAAAATAAATTGTACTTTTTTTGGAGGAAGAAGAAATGATGAATCGATACATTTTTTTTTTTATATATTAATTTAACGGTATATATATTACAAAGGGTAGCATAAAAGTAATGAGGCTATTTGAATAAAACTTTGTATTTATTTTATTACAAAGGTTCGAATTAATGCCAGCACCTTTAAAGTACCGGTAGTTGCCTAAGAAAGCTACTCACCAAGGTAGAGATCACCCCTACTCTTAATAACAGTTCTGGAACCTTGGAAGTGGAATTTCATCGGTTGTGAATTTCGCTATTTTATCTACCGACGGTTCTAAGGTTCCGGAACTATTACTATAAGTAGGGGAGGAAAGGTCTCCTTTGGTGAGTGGATTCCCTGGACATCTACTTTGAAGGTGCTAACGTTGATTTGAACCTTTGTAGTATACAGTATAAAGTTTTATTAAAGCAATCTCATTACTTTGATGCCATTCCATGTATTTTCATTACATTTTATATAAACAAAATAGTCACATTAATTGAATGGACTGATATACTGTACTGTATTAAAAATGAAATGAGAGTTTTATTTATTCTCTTACTTTTTTTTTTTTTTTGGTTTTTAAATGATTTTTTTAAAAGATTCAAAATAATTGACACACAGAATAAACCCGTTTTTTCTTCTATTTCCAAATGAGCATCGTGGATAGGAAAACTGCGCAAATCAAGACTAGCGAATTCGAAAACATTCCTGGAAACATTAGACACAAAATGGAATATTATTTTTTGTATAACATAAATTTTTTTTTTCAAAAAAATAGTTGCTTTGAAATTAAAAATTGTAGCTGACTTTAGAGCGTGTTAGCGGCAATTATAATAATATTATTATTTTCGTATCTAAATTTTTTTTATTATTATTAATAACGAATTAGTGTTTGCAATAGAAAATAAATAAATAAACAAATAAGCAGAATGAGTAAAGCAAAAGAAAAAAATAGTTTATTCAAAGAAAAAAAATTTATAAAATAATTAAAAGGAGTTAAACGCAAGGTTAATAAAAGTAGGCAAAGCTAGAAAAATAAAACAAATCAGTATGGAACGTCATGGGTACCTGCAGCGGTATTCGCGCTGTCCGGGAAGAAGATTTCCTCCCAAAATTTATTATCTTCAGCCTGATAATCTTCTTTCAACGTTTGCTTCGCTTGAATATCCATGTATTTCTGAGGTGAGCCGGAGGCTGGTGGCCAAACGCTCTCATCTTCAGTCGGTTTGCTAAAGTTAATCACATTTCAAATTACGATATTTTTACTTGTAAGATATAAAAAGGGGGTGTTTACAGTGACTGTCTAAATTTGTTTGAAAGTTACCATATTCTGGCGAAAGTAGTCCAAAAGTCAATTACTCTCTCGCTCACGATTTTATCATCTTCGTTGTAGGTGTTGGGACCCCAAACGCTCATGTTGTACAAATAAAGCAAAATAATTCCGTGACCGATATCTATAACATTAGTTTTAAAAAACAAATAATATATAAAAAAATGGCATTTTTACCCGGATGTCCGGTGAAGTTGCTGACTTGGGTTCCTTGAGATGCGTGGTCAAACACGTAAAAATAAACCGGAACGTGACGGGATAGAAGTTTGATAGTCATGTCAGTGCAGCTTTTAAAATAGGCGTCGGATCCCATCTATTTAGCATCAAAAATTAATAATTAAAATCCGCTTTTGAATATTTTTTTCATTATTAACAGAAACATTTATATAGGAGTATGTCAGGATTAAATTCGGAAACCAGAATTTATAGAACTCATTTTTAGTGTATTTTTATGTCATCTTGCACGCAATGTTCTATTTACAAAAGTAATCTAAAAATTCCTAAAGAGCTCATTTCTAATGGAATTTTTTAGTGTTAAAAAAAGAATGTTACTGTATTAAACTTTGATAAACAAGTTCTTAAATAACCGGCGGTAGTTTCAAAAAACCCTTTAATTGATTACTCATTAATAATTTCTGATAAACAATTTAAAAAATGGTTTAATAGCACTAACCTAATTTAAAAGCAGTCACCAAATTTTTTTAACTGTTGGCTAAAACTCTAACCAGCTAAAACTAGATATAATCAATTAAATAACGAGCAGTAAGGTGTTATAAATGGAACAGTTTGAATCAATTATTATTTTTTTTTTATGTGAATCTTATCAAGAAATTGCCTGGATTGTCAATCAATTTAAGTCATCATAATAATTATTTTAAGAATTCAAAAATGCTTTGCTCAGTGATTTCTAGTTTAAAATTTAACAATAGTTTATCAGGTGCAAAAAACAACAACTTCTAATTCTACTTTTTGAATATTTAAAGAAAAGTAATGTTTTTTTTTTTGTTGACTAACCGTAAACTTTCGTAGTCTAATGTCCTTTGAGTTGGAGAAATCAGCTTTATCGAAGTATTTTTTAAGAACTTTATCGATCTTTGGTTGATCCTTATCAGTTAAACCCGTAATAGCCGAGACATAGCCTTTGACTTCCGCTTCGGACGAGCGATAATTATCGGTTGGGTCAATAAAACCCAGAACTAAAGTTCGAAAAAAAAAAGGTACATAATAATAATTTTATACAATTTTTTTAAAAAAAAAGAATACTAACAAACAAAAAGCGAAGTAGCTTCATCTTGGGCTACGGCTGACATCACTGGAACTTTATTAAACCGACCTTCTCGAAGCAATATCAATGGTTCTTCCTTTAAGAATTTCCCGTTGCTGCTGTTTTCCACCACCGGACCACTCGTAAACGGAACCGAACTGGGCTGGAACAAAAATTAATATGTTTTGTTTATAATGGGCGACATAGAGAGTGACTGAGAGAGACACTGTGTTATAAAACCCATTCATGAGACAAAGCCGAAGGTTAACGATAACCCATACATACATAATTTTTTTCTTTATGTATAAAAATGGATGTTTACGATCATGTCAATTTATTAAGCGTAATTAAATCGTTTCAAATTCAATTTAAAAATGCAATCATGATGAGTGAAATTAATCTCTTAGTGCACTTGGAATACCTTGGAAAACACTTATTATAATAATATTATTATAAGTATAATGCATTCGCGTATAATGAAAGTTTGTAATGGAAAAAGTTAATCATGATAATCACTATCGTACGAGAATCAAATTTCACAGGATGTGCGCAATGTTGATGAATGGTATTAATCGACGTAATATGCACTAACGTTTAATTACACAAAGTGTTGTTATACTTTAAGTGAAACTAAATGTTCGCACTTCCGGGATGCTCTTTATTTAATTAATTATTGTCGCAATTTATTTTGCTGTAGAATGAACTCTTTACTACCGTATATTAAATTTCAGGCTTCGAGACGACAATAATAATTACAAACCGCGTATGCGTGTAAAAGTATCGCGAAATTTCATTGACTAAAATAACTCTATATCGCGTATGTCCAATCCGCTTAAAGCAAAAGATTTGTTTAAACAAAACTATAAAAAAAAAATTGGTAATATTTACTCCGATTTTCGCGGTGACGTTGACGATGGCCATAGGGTCGACTTTTCTTAAACATTCGATCATCATGTGCGTATCTTCTGTCGGGCAATTGACCAAGGGTTCTTTGGCGATATTCTGCGCGATTTGCAAAGGGCTGGGTTGTCTGGCCCAAGGACAAATAGCGGAACCACTCTGATGAATAGCGGCGTGAAATAAACCTAAATGATTAACATTCCAAAAATTAAAAAAAAAAAGTTTTTAAAACGTTTTAAACTGGAAATTGACCAGCGGATAACGGTGAGAGTAAGTGGTAGGTGACTGAGGCTCCTCCGGCACTTTCACCGGAAATTGTAACTTTTTGAGGATCGCCTCCGAATCGAGCAATGTTTTGTTGAACCCATTTGAGAGCCAAATTTTGATCTAAAAGACCGTAATTGCCGGGAGAAGCGTCATCTCCGGTGCTTAAAAATCCTTTTAATAATTAAAAAGAAAGCCATTTAATATTCCTATCTTCTTAAGCTATTAGCCAGCAGTAATTATATACCGAAAGCTCCGACTCTGTAGTTAAGGATGACAAAAATGATGTTTCTATTGAGTAACCTTTGCGGTCCATAAAGGTGCATAGCCGCTTGACCCTCTACGAACCCTCCGCCGTGGAAGAACACTATCACAGGCCACGGTTGACCAGCTTCCGATTTCTTTATGGAAGGATTTTAATTAGGGATTTTTTAAAAAAAAACAAAAACATTAGAGTAGTGTTTCATATACTTCGGGTGTGTACACATTGAGGGTGAGACAATCTTCTTTGCCAAAAATTTCGAACGGTCGGTGAAATTGCACCGGATATTGCAGACAAGCTGGAGCATCTTTGGTGGCGTCTAAAACCCCATCCCAAGGTCCCGCAGGCTCAGCTTCCTTCAAAAATATTACAATTTAAAATATGATTGCCGATGCATTTTTTTTTTCTTTTTTAAAAAGTTTTTAAGATTTAAATTGCATTTGATGGAAAACTTTTTAATTAGCTATTAGTATTACAGTATTATAATGTTTATTGTTGTTGTAAAATGCAATTACACCCTACGCATTGTGCTTATTTACACGCGATAAGAAATGACGTCAATGCGAAAAATAATAATGGATGCGCTTTTTTGAGAGCTTCGAAAAAACTAATTTAAAAGAATAAGTACTAATTAAAATTAATTATTAATTGCGTGAGAATCGTTTTAAACAATTATTATGGAAACACGTGATTTTTTTTTATCTTGAATTTAACTTTTTAAGTTTTTGACACAATTTGATAAAAGTTTGATTTTTTTTTACAATTTATTTCACAAACTTTTATTTAAAAAAAATAATAATTTTTTAATAAATTTAATTTTTTTAATTTAAGTTAATTTAATAATTTTTTTTAAAAAAAACATCAACTTGGTAAATTGCATTTAATTATTTTATTTATATGATTTTAAAAAAAATATATGTTAAAAAATGTTTTCAAATAAAATTAAATATCAATAAATAAAATGTGATTACCGCGAATCGTTTCGTCACTTTTCCATAAGGAATTCCTAAAAAAGCATTACACTGTCTGCCGTTAGTAGTTTTAAATTTGGTTCCTTTGACTTGACCCTGGAGCAGGTCGATCAGTTCCTCCTGCGCATTAAATCCTCTCAAGTTCACTAACAGCACACAAACAAAAATAATAAAATTCCACATGTTATTCCGCGAGCTCATTTCCAGATTGAAAGCAAACTCAGCTGCGCACCTCATATTTATAAGGAGGCCCAGTCAACCCTTTTGTTACCTGTCCTCCCTCCCCCCCCTACTTCTCTCTATTCGTAATTGCATCTCGTATAAAAGCACGTAACTATTTTCATCGCGTTCATTATGAATGCGCTGGCAAAAACTTTTTCCATGCTCCGAAACGCTTTCAATTTCCTCCAATTACAACTCGAAACGCCCATTTGTTTTAATAGCTTTTCGACCAACAAACACGAACAAGAAAAAAGCAACTTTTATTTATTTATTATTTTAATATTATTTGATTGTCAGGCATCATTACTAACCAGTTTTTTCATTAGTATTATTATTTTACAGGGTGCCACTTTTAAATGATAAAAAAACTGTTATTTTTATGGTTATTTTTAAATTTATTTGCAAAGCAAAATAAGATGCGACACTCAATTGCGAAGGAAAAGTCTTGAAATTTAATGTAGCATCGATCAGATGTTCAATGTGTGTTAGCAAGTCACACGGCATAGCCTACATAAAGCCAGTTGATAAAACTTTTGTGCTAAAAATTCAGATTGCAGTACTTGTGTATAATTTTAGTATCTTTTAATACAATTTAGGAGCTGATTCTGACTCACTACATTTGTATTCGAGCTCTTTAATTAAATAGAGTTAGGAAACGTTTCCTTATTAAAATCAATGATATAAAAAATAATTAGGGAAATATTTATTTAATTTGGTCAATTGAATTAATTCGAAGGCCATTTTAAGCACTAACTATTTTTCACACGTATATTTAAATCAATTGATTTGCATTTCATCTTACATAATATTTTTTTTTCTACTAATGCTAATTTCTTTTTAAAATCTATAAAACCAGAATTTTCATCTAATATTACCTACGTTTTTTAGCAGAAAAAACAGCGTTTTAAATTATTTTTTCGAAGTACAGTATTTTGAAAGCGCATTCAATTATTATAACTTTGTTGACTAAATTCGAGCGGAACTGAAATCCAGATCATTCGAAATTTCCGTTTTTAAAGCGTTATTATTTTTGACTGACCTCTTCGTTTTGTACTGTATAATAATAAAAAGTTTTGATCACCCCGTACGAACGTTTCCTTTCTTCAGAAAAAGACCATGACTAACCTCAAAACCTAAATTGAAATCACCGAGCGAAGTTTTGTCAACTAAAAATTAAATAGTCAATCTAACCTGTATTTAGTTAATTAATATTTTTTTCTTTCTTTCTCTTTCGTTTAATTTAGTCTACGAGAGGAAGAGGTTTTTCGAGGCCGCGAACAATGATTCATTAAAAAAAAAAAAGCCGATATAAACAACCTCATTTATTTATTGTTTTTCCGTCAGAACTTTTCAAACTCGTTATATTGCGTTTCGCTTTTTATTATATAATACGAGTATCTGCGTGTGCCCACCCAAAACTATTACAACGGGTACACTAAAAACGCTCACCAAAATCATAGTTCACGTACAATAATTATACTTGGAACACGCAATAAACTACTCGTACAAAAAGGAAAGTTTCTATAAAGAAAACCTTTTAACAGATAACTATATTATTGCATTATATTGTACTGTACATGTACAACAAAAAGAGAAGCATTTCTAAACGTATGACTAAACCATTAAACTCACTTTTGAAATTTAGATAAACATTCAGTCAATTCTAATACAACTCAAACAGATGAAATACAACTTACAATGTCAAAAGCCTAATAAACACTCTCCAAATTCCAATAGCCATTACTAAGCTTTAATAAACGATCATTAAACTGCAATAAACACACTCAATAAATTTTGCTAACCACTAACTAAACTTTAATAAGTGCAATAAATACTCTCGAACTTTTAATAAGCATTCACTTAACTTGGATAAACGCTCGCTATACAGGTCACTATGCAGTACATTTACTACAATACCGATTCAACACTCACTACACTTCTATAACCATTTAATAAACATTTACTGGATTTGATAACGCTTACATGTTTTATAATAACCCTTAGTGAGCGTTTATGTAAATTTAATTTGAATTTAGCTTTTTTATTTTGAGGTATTACCAGGTTTGCTGGACGAGTTTCCAGCGTGAAATCTAGCTGCTGCACTGATTTTCAGTTACATCTTAACGCTTACATTTTACAGGATAAGATATATGCAACCATCTATAATGTAAAGTTGTACAAGTACAGTACATGTACTGTATTATGAACAAGCGGTGTTTTGGGGGGAAAAGTGACAAATTCATTGGTAAAATTTTTAACAATTTATCGCTATTTAGGCGCTTCTTATAGGCAGTTTTTGTAATGAGTATTTTTCAATGGCAAAACTTTATTATGTACAGTAATCGTTTATACTCTTTTACATGTAACTAGGAAAATTCTCTCATTAAATCAGAACCGCATTCTTTAACGCTACTATTCTAATTATAAGTTAAATTGTCGTGCAACGCATTCTATAATTTTAAAAAGTGACGTTTTTATTTTTATTAATGTTGTTGTGCCTGGCCACATCCCAGTTTGCATGCTACTAAAGTGAAGTAAACTACTACACTGTATAATCAAAATTAATAACTAGCCGGTAATCCTATTGTTGACGCACGCTGTATTGACTCATAATTTCATTCGACAATAAGAATAAAAAATAATAATTCAACTTTTCTAAGGTAATTATTACGTCACACACTCGTTATAAAATTTGAAAAAAGAAGTCGCCCATTATGTAAATAAAAAAATGTTGAGAATTTTTAATGTTTAGATTTATTTTCAACATTTTTTTTCTTCTTTCTAGCTTAATATTAATTAATGATAAACAATCGGTGGAAATGAACAAGGTTGGTCGTATTTTTCAAGGTAATAATGCAGACGGCGTTGCTGTAGGGAAATCTCCAGCATTTCTTTATCCAAGGTTGTTGCTTTCCAAAACTCGATATCTGATACACTGTACGTCAAGTGATTCGTCGAATTTGATTTTTAAAAAAAGCAAAACAATAACTATTCCAAATTGCGGCGGAATAATAAATTATTTACTTTTATACTAAAAAATAAAAATTCTTTTTTATTATTACCGGTGTTATTTTGATGGCTCTGCCATAAAAATATCAAAATCAAACGCGTGAGGATAAATAAAATATTAAAATCATGCCGCATAAGGATTGCACAACTTTTAAATTGCGTGCATTAAAAAGTTAGATAAAAACTTTTGGATAAAACCGACAATAATTATTATAATAAGCATTTTAAAACTTTTTTTAAAAAAAAGACCAAACGAAGCCAAATTTTAATAATTTAAAAGCTTAAAATTGAAAATTTAAAATGCCAAAGTTTACCGTTTAAAATTGTAAATGTCTCTTGTGGGAGGGATAACTACGCTTTTTTGATGTCCCTTTGTAAGGAAAAGACCGCGTGACCATTTATTTTATTCCGCTAAACGGTGTGCACGTGCACACCAATAATATTGTATCGCATTCCAATTCAACGAAGGATTAAAATGGGCTGGCCTGTCCTGACTGAATTATCTTCAGCCATTTCTTGGGCCCCGGCCCCTACTTTTATAAACACATTTTTTAGACTAAAATTTCGCGCCATTTATTTTCGCGCCAATTTATTTTAAGAAAATTAAGAAAATTTTGAGTTTTAACTCATTTGCATTTTTTACGAGTATATTCGAGTGACAGCACGCGGACATTTTAAAATAAGCAAATTAAACTATTTTTTTTTTTTTAATTAACAAGTTTCATCTGCATTTATTGAATGTGCTGTGTCATGCGCAAAATTAATTTTATTACACTTTCACCTTCATGAGGTTATAATCAAATGTAGTCTACTGTACTGTATTTCCTCTTCGTTTTTTTTTTTTTTTAAAATGCATGGAAAAAGGTTATTCGTGTTTGCTCTTTAACCTGGAGCTGTTCAATTATTTCCTTCTTTTAAAAAATGATGAAGGGATTGAAACTAATGAATTTTGAAAGGAGGCTTTTTCGGGGATACAAAAAAGTGAGTATTAAAAGTGGTTTATTAGGGAATTTTCTTTCAGCTAAAAATAATTACCGGAACAGTGTTAACTCTTCATTTTTTTTTTTTTTACTTTCACAGCAGTATTTTATTGTCTTCTGCTTTTTAAACGAAATTTTGAGAGCAACAATGCGCTATTTTAACAACAGCAGTTTTAATTACTACGGTACTGTATAAGCTTTAAAGGTCAAATGAAGGTTATTAGGTAATCATTACATTTTTTAATTGAATATAAATCTTAATTTAAATACGCCGTATACTAGCAATTTTTAGAATTTTGATTCATTTTTTTCCCATTTAAATTTTTATGTGTTTACATTTTTTTAATGTTTACAATTTCATTTTACAATCAGAATTTATGATAAAAATTAGATATCCAAAAATAAGTGACTAGCAAAGGCTCAAAATCATAAAATATTGCTTTCAAAATGCTTATCAAAGCCAGTAAAAACCGTTCCTGGAATTTTGATTTATCATTGTTTCATAATAATTTTGAAATTTTATTTAAATTTTGAAATTTTATGGTTATTTTGAAATTTTATGGTTATTTTGCAGTTTGAATGAATTATTTTTTAGTAACACAATTTAATACGGGCATGCAAAACCTATTAAAGTGTTACGAAAATATAATATTAACACTGAAAGCAAAGTTTACAAAGGAATTTTAAAAATAATTTATAGCAATCAGTTTTTTCTGTTGTAACATCACAATCAGCCTTACATTATTTTGTATTTATGTAGTCATCTTACAGACATCCTTATTATTAATATCGCCATCCTTTATTTTTTACACAGTCATCAATCATTTATTTAAAACTCGTCATAATTTTGCTGTTAATTACTCGGTTAATACCACAGTAATTAAATTTATTATCAGCTTGACTAATTCACACCTAGCTACTAAATTTTTTTCTAAGATTTTGACATTTGTAGGGTTTTATTTTAATAGAGATTTTGAATTTCATAAAAACCGGCTACAAAACAACAACCACACAAATCATTCATTGCCTTTATCAAAAATAGAAATACGTATTTTTGTAGCTTTGACGTGACAAATGATTTATTATACGAGCTACAATAATAGTTGTGAAAAATTCATGGTATTTCTTTTAGTAAACAACAATTTAAATTCCGGTGAACAAAAATAAAACAAAAAAGAATGTTCATGAAACGCGCGATAATACAGTAATTTTGATTTGCATCTTATCTCTTAAAGAAGATTTCGTGTTTACACCACCCTAACCAAGTACATTGAGATTGGCCTAATAAGGCCGGCTGATGTGCATCACAAGGCGTAACGTCGGGTACAAAGGCCAAAGAAAGTCACATTTCGATTGTTATCTCGTAACCAGCACAATAAAAAAATATATTTTTTTTTGCGACTGTTATTGTAAGCATTTTCTCATTATTTTATCAAAGCTCTCATTCAGCGAGCATATGAACTAACTGATCGTGAAAAAAAAGTTAACCGAGAAAAACATTAATCAATCGGATTTTTCAAGTCATGAGTACGTTCAACGAGCGATTCCACCGAGCAGCCCGCGACGGGCATGTGGACCTGCTTCGGAGTGCCAATAAAAGGGACCTAAACACGCCGGACGAGGACGGAATGACTCCGACCCTATTGGCCAGTCTCTGCGGGAACCTCGAAGCTCTGAGACTCATAGTAGGCAGAGGGTAAATCATCATTTATGTTCTTCAAATCGCAATTTAATAACTATTATGTACCCCCCCCCCCCTTTATAATGCCAATTTAAAAAAGCTTAATGAATATTGTATGCTCTAATCTTTGGATTGCTATGGAATGTGTATGGGAAATTAGTAAAGGCTTTTCGGGCATTACTAAGTAGGCTACTATTCCGTGTGTGATTTTTGGAAATTTGCGAATACTTTTTTGAACATTAGTGTTATTGGAGTGTGGTTTAATGAAGATTAGCCCGATACGTTTTTAATCATTTATTACGTAATTTCTTTATTTAATAACCTGGTGCCCTCTATTTTGTTGAGTGATTTTCGGACATTATTTTTTTTTTTTAATTATTGTTAAATGTATTCTGCCGGTTTTTAAAGTTTGTAGGCATGAGTGTGTTTACCTTTATAGGAAGATTAGAAAGCAATAATTTTTGAATGAAATTAATGCACCTTAGTTTCATCAACTGATTTTTTTTAAAAGGTGAAATGAGTGTTGTTAAAAATGAGACTAGTACTTTAATTTAGGTGAGTGTTACATGAGATTTGTAAGTGTTTTATGCTTATTAAATATGTTTTAGTTGACATAAAAACGTAAATGAAACTAACTTTGTATAATCATTTTAAATAACGTCGCATAAGGCTGACGTTATAACTATAATGGGAACACCCAAAATTTAATTTAAAATTTTCCTATCAGAACAAAAAAAGAATAGAAATTTTTAACGAATTTACCAATATCAAAATTTATCTGATGAGTTTCTTAACAAATTTCAAAAATGTATTTCGAAAATATTTATGCTACTTACTATCGGTGATTAACACTCGAGATAATAAGTGAATCAAAGATAATAATACATTGTAATAAAAAAAAAAAAAACATAAAGGTGAAATGTAAGGTACATGTACTCGTCCTTGTTTTTAGTTTGCGGATAAATTTAATGACACGTAACGCATAAAATGAACAAAAAATTGACGTTTAATTAGATGCCATTGGCAGAAAATCACCGTCTCAACCTCTTTAAATTCAATAGACAATTAATAATACATTGATTACGTTATTGTGTTAGGACACTTTTTTGTCTCAGGAAATAAGCGACAATTAAATCTTGAAATAACTTTCAACTTTTTGTCGTTCAGTCAAATTGAAAATAATATTCTGCACAAACGATGTTAATTAAATGGTTATTAACAGTAGTGCTGTAAATCCTCGGTAAAACCAAAATCTTAGTTCAGTAAAGCGGTATACCGGTAGGCCTATCTTGTTTTTTTTTTAATACTGATTATAGTTAATGTTTTTAAAGATTAGATAACTTTCTTTGAAAAGCGCGTGATGAAGGTGAATATTATTTTAAATTTTTTTTTTAAAAAAAAATGAAAATTAAATAAGGAAAATGTAATATGAGTGATGGCCTAGAACGAACTACACTGTATCAGTTGTAGCCTACCTTGCATGTAGATTATAGACGGTTGATTACAATAAATAAGGTTATATCAAAGATTCAAAGCTGTGACCGACCAAATGTGCATGGTTCCATTTTTAGGGGTTTAGAACTGTTATTAAGAGGCCACAATAATGTAGAGTAAATATTTTTCTTTTCCTGAGTTCATGTCATTTATTTCGTTATAGTGGCGATCCGGACAAGTGCGATATTTATGGAAATTCCGCTTTACATTGTGCGGCCTACAACGGCCACATCAATTGCGTGGCTTTCCTCGTCAACTATGGAATCAACATATGGGCATTGGACAACGAGCATCACACGGCCAAAGACGTGGCCGGAAATAAAAATCACGACAACATCCTCAACTTTCTCGACGAAGAACTCAACAAACAGACGAAAATCAACCGCAAAAACGTAGAACTGCTGAAAGAAAAAGCCATTAAAGAAGCGGAAAAACGCATCAAAGATTTCGAAAAAATCCAAGCCAAAGCCATTAAAAGGGCGGCGAAGGACGACAAAAAGATCGAAAAAGAACGCGAAAAGATTGTCGAAGCTGGGGGAGTAGACGAACGAAGACCATCCGTCAGCCTATTCGCTTTGCTACGCAGAGACTCTCAAGCTATCGAATCCAAATCCTACTCGGACTTGGTCAGCAAACCGGGAAGCGGCAAAAGAACAACTTCGGGGGTGTCGAAGAAGGTTCAGCAGCAAAAAGCTAAGACTCCTCGCTCGCCGGTAGAAGACTTCAAAGTTCGAGAATTAGAAAGCGGTAATTTCGGTCCGCCCACTGTCAAATCTTTATCAGGTTTGCGCCGAGGTTCCGACGTCATGCTGGTTCCGAGGTACGATCTTTCCCCCGGCGAGTTGAGCAACGGAAGCAGTAGTGGCGCGGGAAGTCAAAGGAACCGCGCTTCTAGCATTCACCAACTTTTCGCGGATGAGAATAACACGGGAATTTTCGAACGACCGGGATTTGGTAACGTGGCATTCCGCAAAAATTCTATCAACGCTACCATGCTGTCCATGTCTATGGATTTGAGTAACGGAAGCGGAAGGAAGAGGCCTTCGCTGTCTGGGATGGACAACGGCGACGAGCACGAATTGGGTTCGGCCGGAGAAGGGAGCGATCGACACAGTTTGGGCAGCGGCGGAAGTCTTCATCGGAGAAATCGTTGGCCTGAACTGTACAACGATGAGGATGAGGACGATATAACTGATAACTCGCAAGTCTCGGCCCTCGAGACCTTCCTCACCGCTCACGACCTCATGCCATGCTTTCAATACTTGAGGAAAGAGCATATCGATTTAGAAGCCCTTTTACTGCTCAAAGAAGAAGACCTGAAGGAGGTTGGCATTCCTATGGGGATTAGGAAGAAGATGATCGAAGCCATTAATAGAAGGAAAAATATATTAAGCGATGCCGGAGATGTTTATGATTCCAGACTTTGATTGGCCGTTGAAAAAGTCAATTAAAGGACTTGCAGTAACCAAGCAGATAACTCCAGTTTTCCACTTTTTGAAGTAAAGGAACAAGGCGTGAATGTTCACCCTGCTTATAGAAATGTTTACAGGTAAATTTTACTCATTCGCGGGAACAAATGCATGGAAAATGAGTCGGAGAACAAATTTAGCTTAAGTTAAAAACATCGCATATTTTATTTGGGAAATATGTAAAGTAGGCTATTTTAATTTGATTAGATTAACAAAAATGGAGTAACCTGCTTATTGCTGCAATCCCTTCAATTGGTATTTTTAGATTTTTTTTTTATAAGTTATTTTAAATTATTGCAATTAATAATTTTTATTTTTTGCCTATTTGATGGGAAAAAACAACTAATACTTTCTTATTCTTTTTCTCTGACATTAAACGTAAACACAAAATAATAACAGACTGTTTTATTATTTTATGCCAGGAACTAATTTAACCGTTTTTCGATGTGCATTAAAAATAAAAACGCTTTTAAAATGCTGTAGGCCTAAATTGGATGTAACATTTAAGTTATAAATAAGGCAAAAATATAATTTTTAATGAAAAAAATTGTAATTGTTTGTTAATTATTTATTTTAATTTTAAAATTTCGCCTCTTTAAATTTAACTTTCATACAGTACTTCATTTTCATTCCTGCACATTTAAATAATTTTCAAATGTTAAAAATATAGACAGTGAATTGAGTTAAAACAATCTGAACCATTATATTATACCGTATTTTGAAATAAATTTGTTTTTTATTTATAATAGTTTCAATTGCTATTTGTTTATTTTTAAGGATTTAATAAATTATTTTTTTAACCAATTAATTAGTGGGTAAAATGAAGCATTAAAAAAAAACTCAAAACACTTATTAAACATTGCTGGCTTTTACCTTCAAGAAAAATTGCAAAATTATTTACAGTAAATAACAAAAAATTAACTAGTGTGGATTGTACCTCATTAACATGTAATTAGCACAGCAGACCTAGTGACTACCATTCATTGCATAAGGTGGAAGCGTTGCCTAGCAACTGACAACTCAAGAAGTAGCAAATTCTTTTAAATTTATAATTTCAATTAAATACAGTAATAAACATTTTAATTTTTTTCCTCCTTAATAATTTAATAGCATAAAATTAAAATATTTTAAGCTAAGCTAAATTCACGCTTAACAGAATACATGAATATTCTTTGTACACATGCTCATTAAAAGCAGTTGATCCGGAGTTGAGTTGGATGTAGGAGGATAGTAATAAAATTGCTCATTAGATTTTTCAACTAAATGAACTGATAATTCTGAAGCTTTCTGAAAATAAGGTAAGGAATAATTT
>JAQGAZ010000393.1:0-65184 GCA_034692225.1 Polydesmus complanatus | reverse complement strand
TTTTTAAAAAATGGCTTCCCCCCCCCCCCCCCCCCCTCTCCCTTCCTCCAACACCCCATCG
The DNA here is from genome assembly GCA_034692225.1 of Polydesmus complanatus. Classification (NCBI taxonomy): domain Eukaryota; kingdom Metazoa; phylum Arthropoda; class Diplopoda; order Polydesmida; family Polydesmidae; genus Polydesmus; species Polydesmus complanatus. Next base: position 65,123 of record JAQGAZ010000393.1, on the reverse strand, counting down.
CAGCCGATGAGTTTACATAAAATATAAAAGTAATCGACGAAAGAGACAATGATTTTAAGTCGAATAACGTCGCATTCAATCGACGTTAAAATAACGCTGTTTATTTAAGCATCCTTTAAATTACTTTACGCATCTTTTTCCCTATATCGAATATACGCAGAGACCACCCCTCCTCCCCCCCCCCCCACTTACTCTTAGAGCGAAGATGAGAAAATGAAGGGGGTGGTAGATGAGGATGAAGATGCCCCTTGTGGAAAGATCCGTAAAATTTATCACGTCTTGTTATATACGAGTACGATTATTGTTCTCCCCAATCGCGCCACTTCTAATTAAACCAAGCTCGGAATTTAATCCCGTTTTGATGAAATCTGCTAATGGTAGCGAAATATACAGTACATGTACATGGGCTCTCTTTTTTTTCTTTCTTGCTTCCTCTGAACGAACGAGTGCAGTAGCTGCAGCTAGTGACTCGCCCTCCAACACCATCACCGCCGCCGCCTTTTATCATATCTTTTAATAGAACACACGCGGAAATTGATTATCTATTGTCAAGGCGCTGTCACTAGTAACTCCACTTTGTTTTAACCCCCACACACACTCGCACCAACCCGCCCACTCAAACCCAAGACTCATTTCTCCCCCCACCATCTACATATTATTAATATCAGGGGAGGAGGTGGAGGAGGAAGAATTCGACTCGAACGAATTCCAAACACTTAAAGCACGAGGATGACGTGTCATAGTCCAAAACTTTCGAAGATTTAGAACAATTTTGGCCGCAATTTTTTTTTTTTTTTTGTATAGAAATAATATTAAAGTAAAGTTTTCAAGATAAGAATTTAGCGTTTAACAAAATACTCGTCACCGAAATAAATCACTGCAAAATAATTACCTGCAAAACTTGGTTCTAAAAAATAGCGTAAAGGCAGAAATCAATGAGGTTTAGGTTCCCGAAATACCGTACGAATTTAACCACCAAAAATATGAATAGAACTAAATGGAACTTTGCCTTAAAATGTGACTGACAACCAGAATGCAATTTTTGGTTAAGAATCAAAATTTCAAACCTTAGTTCGAACTTTTAACATAAAAATTTATAAGTTAAATGCTAATAAAAAGTGTGAAACTCTTCACAAAAATAAAAAAAAACAACAATTGAGATTTAGATTCATGAAATACAAAATTCAGCCAGGAAAAATCCGAAAAACACTAGGCTCATATAGAACTTTGAAGTCCCTGACATTTAGAACTGGTTCTAAAAAGTGACTTGAGTACTGTACCGAAATGCAATTTTTATTTAACTATCCAAATTTAAAATCTTAGTTCCAACTTTTCAAAAAAAAAAAAAAAAAAAATTAAGTTAAAGACTATTAAAATACTAATAAAAAGTGTGAAACTCTTTCTTTAAAAAGGAGTGGTCAGCGAATATATAAAATCCGGGCTAAAAAAATTATAATAAAGCCAATCGTTCCAATCGCGAGTAGGGTTCCAAAATCATTCTCGAAGCTTGATTCATTTTCCACATTGACAAGTCAGCAGCACGAACAGTAAGGCGGAATTATTCGCTGATTGGCCCAAACAAGCTTCGATGTCAATTTTGATCCTAGCACGCGTTAAGCCCGATCCTTCAGAAAGAAAGAACCCGGGTTGTGAGAGAAAGAGAGCCAAAAAAAAAAAACCCTGAAAAATTTATCTCCGCTAAATCTCTCTAACAACCCTCCTATCACATTATCAAGTAGCCGTAGTCGAGCATCAATCTCCGTTCTGTCTACGTCTCCAACGGTGTAATTGCCTACGGAATTCATTGTGGTCATCGGATCCAGCCGCGATGAATCAAACTCGGACATTTTCACCCACGCGCTCATTCTCCCTCCCCTTCCTCTCTAAACGTTTTTCTAAACTCGATTTTTCTATCTATCTACATCCCCCCCCCCCCCAATCCTTTTTGCTTCCGACTAAATTATAGCGATAGTATCGTTGTTAAAGAGTGTTTTTCCCCGAGTCCCCCCGCATAAAAATTCTCTCCCAGCCAGCCACACAGCGCTTTCACTTTCGGCCATCGAGACCTGAAGTACAGTACCCCGAGCGCATGAAAGGATGAAAGGGTCAATAGGAAATTTCGGACACACAATAGAAGTCCATCGACGGACATTTATTTCGATGTATACGTTTAGTAATGTGAAGTAGAGAATAACGATCGATGACTTTTGGAGATATGAATCGCTATGCCGCTTTCGGATTTCAAAAAGTTGCCACTTAATTACGAAACGCCGGCTTATCGGCTGGCTACGTGCGGCTATTTCGTCCCCGATAAAAATCAGCCATCACGCGCGGAGTTTTTTTTTTCTTCTTGTCCTTAACACATCGTCAGCTTTTCTTTAGCCGCGCGAGAAAAAGAAAAAAAAATACTACCCTCCAAAATCTTATTTTACACAATAGACCCTCGATTATTCGTTGGAATAAAAAAAATAGAACAGCGGTAAGCCCTAGAGATTTGCAACTTTTTACTCGGAATCTCTCTTATACTTTTTTTTTTTGGTGCTCTCCCTCCCCCCCCCCAAACCACCCACACGCACTTTCCAACACCCCTCGAGATATAAACCTTTTGAGGGGGGGAGGAGGAGGCATCTTATAACTCATTGAAAATCTCTAAACACTTTCGCACCACCGTCTTACTTACAACTTAAACAAGAATAAAATACAAATTCGAAATAAAAAAAATGAAGCTACTTCGGCAACTTATAACGTTCAAAATGTAAACTAAACCGTCGGGAGAATGGGGGAAGACGAAAAAGTTGAGATTAACTGAAAATATAGTCCTAACAAAGTCATATACAAAAGGGCCATTACGGAAAAATAAATACACATGTACATTTAAGCTTGCACAGTTTTATACTCGTATATATTTTTTGTTATTTTTTAAAAAAAATTTTTTTTGCTTAGATACTGTGTATGGAAGTTTTATTAAAATGATTGACTAATACATTTTGATGTTTACCCAATTTTGAGAAAGCTTTTTAAGAATATTTTTTATTCAAAATAGAACGAAAATTACGAAAGTTGAAATTATTATTAACATTATTTTTATTATAATATAATAAAAATGCAATATTATTGCATTAAAAATTTATTTTCCATTTTTGTTGGAGCTTTTAATTAAATTTGAATAACCTTTTATTCACTTTCGACGACGATTTTACTGAAATTTTACCACGATTCTACGCAGCTTTCAACTAGATTTTATTCAACTTTGAACAGGACTCTTAACACAGCTTTTGAACAAGGTTCTACTCAATTTTGAACAAGAATCTACTCCATTTTAAGCACGATTTTTCTCAAATTAAAACGACAATTTAATTTTTAAATATCTTTTAAAATAAAAATCGTAATAATAATTATTATTATACCAATTAAAACGAGTATTTTTCGCCCGTAAAGCATTATTCATTCTATATTATTATTTTATTATTGCGTAATAAAAATTTGTCTCATTACAAATCCAATCATTAATAATAATAATAATATTTTTTTAGCTGGCTAACCGGTAGTTTGAGTTTACCCATCTCATTATTTTATCAAAATAATAATGTTAAAGAGAGCGGGTACCTAACCGGTACGACCGCCGTTTCAAGTTGCATCATCGTCTCTCTGCCTGTATATAATAATTCTTATTTAAATAATTGGATTGGTGATCGTCCATTAATGTCACTATTTTGAAAGTTTATGAAGTTAATATTCGTAATTATTATAAAGTAAAAACTTGTTGTGTAAAAACCGTCGAACGTGTTTTCGGTGGCGGCAAAGTAAACGCCGAGTAATCGGTCCGCATACAAATTGAAAGTCTGATTAATAATCAGTCAATCATCGATGATGAACGCCGTTCGAGAGCACTTTTTTCCTCCCTCCCTTCTTTCTTTCTGTCTTTTTTTTTTTATCGCGATCGGCGAATTAACAGTCTAATAAAAAGCCAGTCGAGTGTGAGCCATCTCCAACCGGTTTCGCCAGCCAAACTAATTACAAACAGTTTTATAGTGTTGTTTCTACAATTAGGCGGCGCGCACAAACGCTGGCCACCTGCCCAAAAATGTTTACCCCTGACCAGGTCACACAACCCACCCACCCTCCCACACAAATAAATTAAAGAATTAGTTCGAAAAAAAAAAAAGAAAAGAAAAAAAAAAAAAAAAAAACACCCAACCTCGATTCTGGTGTAGAAATTCAATTTGCAAAAGTTATTTTACATGAACAAAAATAAAAATCGCACCGGTAGAACAATTATTATTATTAGTTTAATGGTTGTTTATGGCTTTATTTCTTGCGCAGATCGCTTTTAAAAATTTTAATAATAGAGCCCTATAATACATTTTTTGTAGTATGGAACCACGTGCAGGAATAACAATAGTTTGGCTAATTGAAATGCAAGTTTGTTTATAGTGTTTTCGGCATTCATAAAATAATATTAAATATTTCAAAATAAGTAATTAAAACGATAATTTTTTTTTTTTTTTGGTTTTGGAATCAATTTGTATTGATTAAAATTCGTTAAAATGAAAAGTTCGCAAATTAATTTTAAAATCTCATTTTTAAATCCTAAAAAATGCCCTTACCGTCGGTACCACTCACCGGGAATTTCCCTAAAAAAAATTGTTATTGGATCGTGTTATATTAATTTTTTTTTTTTTAAAAAAAAGTTCGATAAAAGCAAATTATCGAGTAATACTCTTAACGTCACTCAAATGTTAAATCCAGATTGATGGGAAATATAAATTGACATTTTATTAGTGAAATTCTTTAAAAAGTGTCACAAAAAAACGGTGGATTTCCGAACTTCGCTCGCCATTAAATCTCTCCTAAATCAACCCGAAAAAGAAAAAAAAAAACGACGAGTGAACGACAACCGACTAAATAAATAATAAAAAAAAAATCCACCCAAACAATAAAATAAAAAAAAAAAAAAAAAAGGAGAAGAAACATTTTGCGGATGATAGTTGACATGAAACCACCTGTTCTTGCATGTCGGTCGCACGAGGTTACGGACCACCGAGATACATGATTGTGGCACTCCAGGAAACTAATTGCAGGTGCGCCCACCCACCTGACCCCGTGACCCACCCCCCCCCTGTTAAAAGGGTATACATGTATAGTGGCGTTGGCGGGAGGTGGCAAGGCCAACAACCCCGAAACTCCCCATTTCGATAAAGATTACAAAATTTCCTTCGCATTAAATAAAATAATAAATATAAAAATATATATAAACAAATTTTTTTTTTTTCTACCTTCGAAATATCTGGAAATAGATGGTTGTTGGTGTTGCAACAATGAACTATAGGCGAGTCCCCGCCAAATCAGGAAATAACAGCTGAACTTAATTCAGACCTCTCCTTTTTACTCAACTTTTTGGTTACCACCAATCTTCACCTTCGTCCGAAAACTACAACAACATTAGGCGGCTATCGTAATATTGAATAATAAATCATCGCCACCAAAATTGCTCTCTTTTTTTTGTTGTTGTTGTTGCTTTGTTTTTGAAAATAAAGTTCGCTAAAATGCCCGTTTACTGTTATCTTGTAAAACATGTTCGAAAATTGTTTTCAAAAATATATATTTTTTCTTTCTTTTGATAATCTAATTTCCTTACTCTATTATGGAATTAGGGTGTTACAGAGGAAAGCTTTCAACGCAATTTGTTACTTAATTGAAAAACCCTATCTTTACCACTTTGAAACAAGTTGAACATAATAAATAAAAAAATTTGAAAAAAAAAAAAAAAAATCTTTTAGACAAAACTGAATAATGCTTTGGTTTAAAAATAAAATAAGCGATGGCAGGGTTTTTGAGAATTATTACTGTATTGATTAAAAAGTTGGGTTTAAAAATATTGATCGCAAGTTCAATAAAAATTAAGAAATAATGTACAGAAATTAAATTAAAGCAAAAAATTGCTTCAAAACTGAGTAAAAGCGAATTCAAAACTTAAATTCAAAATTCTATCGAAAAATTGATTCAAAAGTTAGTAAAAAAAAACTATTATCAAAACTCAAAGCAAAAATTGATTCAAAACTCAATTCAAAATGGAACAAAAATTGATTCAAAACTGAGTAAAAACTAATTGAAAATTCCGAGTAAAAATTGATTCGAAAATTGGAATAAAAATTGATTCAAAATTTAGTAAAAATTATGTCAAAACTCGAGTAAAAATTGATTCAAACCTCGACTCGAAATAGAACAAAAATTGATTAAAAACTGCTATGCGGAGAAAATAATACTCCAAATTGATTAAAAATTAAAAGTACCGTATAAAAAATTCATTTACTCATTTTTTCCCAAAAATTTATATTTTAAAAGTTTAGAAAAATACTGTAATTCCAAAAATTCCAAAATAACAATTATTTAATACTATTAAACTAAAAACAAATTTTCATGCGATATTTGTATCAAAGTTTATAGCTATTTTTTTAACTAAATTCTGTACATGTAGTTAGTTTATAATTATTTATACTACCAGCAATTATACGAATACTCTTTTTCCTCTTACGATAACCAATACAAAATCCTTCTACACGATTGCTATTAACCACAAATTAGCGCGTGCCAATTGGTTGTTTGTCGGTCATTTCCATTCTTTTCTCAATAATTATTATTGAACGAACAAGTTTGATGTCCCCCGTATTAAAAAAAAATAACATTAAAATAAAAAGCTTTCATTTAAAAGTTAATCGCCTAACCCTCTCCACCCAATCGCTCTCACCCCCCTTCCCCATTTGTTTGATATACATATAAAAAAAAAGAAGATGCCCATTGTGATCGATAGAAAAGAGTTTGAATGTGAAATGACAATCTATCATCCTTTGGCGTTTCGGAGTGACGTATGAAGAGGCAAAAGTACGCAACGGTGACTAAGCAAGTGAGAACAATCGAACAGATTGCAGGCGTGTAATTATCTCGTGTTATAAGACTCGGAGACATGAATCGAAAAAAAGAAGAAAAAAAAAAGGTTAGAACACTGTAGATTTTATATCTCATTGTTCGACAACCTAACTTTAACCCCACCCCCGCCGCCATTGCCGCGATAACCCCGCGCCATTACAACCAAACCCCTCAACTTTTCTCCTCCATCAACTGCATTTCAACTTTATTATGTATTTTTCTTAGATTTATGATGATATAACATTTTGTAACCACGCCTATCCATACACTTTTTTTCTTTTTTTTTTTTTTTTTTTAAAATTATTATCATACAGTAAGTATACTGTACTAGTAGGCTACATATTATAGCGTTGCACTAAAAGGGGAGTGAGTAAAGTAAAAAACGAACTAACAACAATGACTTTTTAATTAACGATCACTTTCCATTAGGCTTTAAAACTTAAAAGCTTAAGCTTTCAAGCTCAACGGATGTAGAGAAAGAAAACAAGGCTTAAAAATAAAAAAAAAAAACAACAACAACACAACGCGTTAGTAAATTAATAATGACGTCACGCCCTCTTTCAACTTTGTTAACTGAACGGCGCATGCGTAGATTGTGACGGAATCAAATGTGACGGAAGGTCACTCACTCACTTTCTCTCTTAAGCTGATTTTCACTCCCGCATAAAAAAACACTGTTTCGCTTAATAACAAAATCTCCCCACTTTTTTTTCTTCTCCTCCGCTCATTTATTTATAATCCAAAAAAAAAATTTTAAAACTTAAAGGAAAATATTTATTTTAATGAAAATTAGCCTTTTCTAATCAAGTGGAACGCCGATTTTCGAGTAAATTACTGTTTATGGTTGAATTTCAACAAGTTCGCTCGACTTAATTACATCCATAAATTGCATTTTATTAAACGATTGCGATAACTTAAGTATATCGGAGCGAGTAGCGTTGATTACGGCTTCACGATTCATTAAAGCCAATGGACTCTTTCTGCGCTTTCGATCCTCTGGAACTAATTAGTTCTACAACTTTTAAGACACTTTTTACTATGTTATATTTTATCATCTCAACGCCTTCTCTCTCTCTCTCCGCTCCCCCAACACCAACAGAAACAGATACAGGGTTTGCCTTTGAAAACGAAGGTATTTCCTGATGGCCCCAGAAACCAAAGTCATGATACCCAGTGCTATACAGTGCAATGAAAGAAACTGTGGACCGTGGCCGTGTTTGATTCAGAGACTGTATTTCGACTTAATTGGTTTAAATATTCGTTCTACAGTAGCTCAAACCACGAGAAGAAAATGGATAAAGTTCAAACTTGACAAAACAACTTCTCACCCTGTACGAGGAGCCAATTAAAAACAGAGAAACCATTAACATTAAGATTTTGCTAACCAAACACAATTCCTTCCAATCAAAAAAAGAATGCGCGAGAGAGAATGAGTGGGGAAAAAAATCCTTATCGATTGATCCGTTTGAGTAAATAACGGTATTATCGCGTTGCTATAACAACGTTAATTGATGGTAAACTGGCTAATGAAAACGCATCGGGCTCGATAAATATCGCGGCGAAACGGGGCTTTTTATTATCGTCTTTTTTTTATTTTTTTTTATCCCGCTCGTCTATCTCTAACCGAACCACCCACACGACATTATTACCTTATTCAAAACGCTCAACGTTCCTATAATAATTAATTGAAAAATAACTTTCGGCGGTTATTGCTTCTGCGGTCGCTTCAAATTAAAAAAAAGTTGATGTAGAAAAGTTGAAAAAGCCCGAAAGCATAAAAAAAATTTTTTGGATGAAAAAACCAGTTTGTTTGGGGAGAGATGATATCTGGATAAAGTTAACAGTAAATTAAACGCGTAGTTGAACTGAGAAAAGTTAATACTTCGCAAATGCAACAATGAAAAGTTTGCTTTTAAAAAAAAAAACTACCTTAATCAAGCAACTTTGTTTTTAATAAATAAAAAAAAAAAATTAATAATTAACAATAAATCATCGAAGAAAATGTTGATCGAGATCAGCCATCGGCCAAAGGTCAACTCACATTCCGCGGTATTCCATCATTTTTCCTTCCCAAAAAAAAAAAACAATAATTCTCAACAGTTATAAATTTCTGTTGATCGGTGCATTCGAGCGGATAATTAAAAGCACTTAATCATGCAAAAATTTTATTATTAAAAAAATACACATATAAATCGGAATAAACATTAGGGAGTTTTGGTAACGCAAACAAAAAAAAAAATAAAAACCAAGCACGTTCACGTGGAAGCGTGTGGATTGCGCATGAAACAATTAAGCCACGCCTTCGACCAGCCCCCTCCAACCTAGAAATCCGCATAAAATCCGTATAAAGTCCGGCACCATGCCAACGTTGACCATGCCCGCACGTAAACCTAAACACACACGCTCTGCGCTAACACAAAAGTTGAATAAAATGCGCAGTAAAGTGGTATATAGCGTACAATAGATTCAATCCATTTGTTTAGTCGAAAAAAAAAAGGATATTTATTTTGCAAACGAATTATCAAGTAACTTCGATTCAGAATATCCGGGTACTGTAGTTGAAAACTTTTCGAAAGCTCACTGCTCAAATTTTGTAATTTACTGCATTAACAAAACTACAGAAGTTCTTATTTAAATTAATACAGCCTTCTACTGCTCCCTCTGCGCTCATAAGACCAGGAGCAATCAATTTTTGTCTGGATTTTGTCTAAGCATGACCCCCAAAAAAAAAAAAATTACGATTAAAAGAAACAATTATTACAAGCTTCGTTTTTTAATTAATTTTTTTTTATCGTTACTCAAATAATAAAAGTGCTCTTCATTCATTCAAAACCATATACAGTAATAATTATAGAGATGATCCACCTCATTTTCCATTACCGAACTTGAAAAGTATAGTACCGCTTCCTGCGATGACACATGTTTGCTTTCCTTTCCTCTTTCATAAAAAAAAAAAAGTCTGCCCTTTTATTATTATAACAAGTCGTTTTAACAAACAACCAAAAAAAAAAAAAAAACCAACGTTAATTCAAAACATAAATTAATCCAGAATGTGGCATCGAAAGCAAAAGTACGATCGCCTGCAAGAATCCGATAAGGGAAAAACGGACGTAAAATTGTTGAACGAGCTAATTTAATGAAAACGCGAGAAAAAAGAACAAAAACAGATTGCGGGGAAAAATTTGCGAACGACGCTGGGCGCATGCGTATGTGTGGGTGGAAGTGAGACCTTGTCCCATTTGAAGAAGAGGAGAGAGATGGGTGAGCGTAGGGGTGCGATTCACACTGACAGCGATAAATGACAATCGTTGACCCAAATGCGCCGTCCGCCACACTTCTTTCATCCTCCCACACTGACCTTTCACCCCTCATCCGAGAGAAACATATGCCAGCCATCATTCTACGAGGTGGTGGTGGTGGGGGCTCGTAATGGAGAGACGGAAAAGGAGGGAGGGGGCGCAAAGGGCGGGTGTGGGTTGATGACCGCAATTTAAGGGTCAGCAATGTTCAGCTGCTCTAAATAAGATCTCAATCGGTAACCTATATAACGGTAGAGACCACTCATGCCCAACACCTCCGATCACAAAACCATACAGAACCCGAACTCATCATTCAAAAAAAAAAAAAAAAAAAAAAAACAAATGAGAATAAAAGTCATTTATAATTATCATCGACAACATATAAACATCTGCACTTCCCTCCCATTACAATTCATTTGCAAATATGTTTAGGTGCAGGGAGTGGGAGCACGCGCCGGACGGGGAATAACTCAGCTGCGTACACAGCGGCGTCATCTGCATCGTCTCCCGTGCGTATTCAAACAAAAATCGTATTGTCTTAACATTCGTACGGAACTTTTCAACGAGTGTTCAAAAAACAAACGAGAAATAAAAGTTCGTAAACATCGGAGCGAGGGAGGGGGGAAAGAAAAAAAATTCTGACGTCACGATTCAAAAACTAACCGGAAGTTAATTAAATATTAGTCTAGCCTAGTTTGAAACTCCTCCCCCCCCCGGAGGTTAAACCCCCTAGGTTAAATACTTTGCGCCAACGACAGATGTTCTCATCTACTGTATGTAATTTAAACACCTGTTTTATTATTTTAAAAAAAAAATATATGTACATATACCCAGAGACGTCATTCGCTGGGTTCATATCCAATTAAAGATGGTTATCGTTACAAAAAAAAACTCATTTACAAATGAAAATTATGTACCTTTCAACTCAATTATTTAAGATTTATTCGTATAAAGTAATAAATCTTATCATTTACTCGCCATGAGTTATTAATTAAGCGCCATTTTTCGCTCTTGTTTTTTTTTTTTTTTTGGCCAATTACGTTTAATAACAACAAGTTCTACGTGTTTCCCAATCTCAAACCCTCAAATAAATAAAATACATTTACTTACAGCTGCAGGTTTTTAAGAACTTAAGTAAACCTAACTACTGTATTATACGTGTCTACTAAGAAATAAGCTTATTCTGCTTCGGATCAGACAGATGACAATAGAGAGTGTGTGAGCTGAACGTATACAATCGAGCTCCCATCTAAATTGCTATTAGAAGAGAAATAAGGTCTTAGTTGATTGACACGTGTGATGCTAAATCATCGTTGCACGTGATTGTGTCGACGCAAAAGATGGTAGGGACTAGTTGTACAGAACTTAATCAGCAAATCTAATAATTAGCGATCGCGTAAACGCGGTATGTGGTACCGTAACAACTAACTCGCTGGCTCTCTCTCTCTATCTCCCCTGCTTGCTTGTGCTCCTAGAGGCCCTCCTCGCATTTGCAGTGCCGTCGGTGTAATTAACACGACAAGAGTAGGGTAGGAGCGAGGGACCAGGGGGTGGAGGGAGTGGATGAGAGAGAGAAATATCAAACAGCAAAGCGAAATTAACGCCGTGGGGAGGCAACAGATGGCGTTCCTCATCCAACAACAACACTCGCAACTGGAATAATTGCATAAATTGCAGCAGCAGCAACGAGTGACGACGGCCATTTTGCACTGCAGCCCAATGTCCGAGACCAATAGCTTTCGAAATAAGACCGCAGAATTCAATTTTAATAATACACGACACGCATTTACGTCCTTCAAAAGCAAAACCTCAACTAATTTGCTAATTCAAATTTTCGTATACAGTATACATAATATTATACAGTATAAATATATATAAAAAAAAACTTAATTGATCCAAACAACTTCTCTCCCCCCTTATCCCCTCTTAAAACAACAACTTTTAATATATTAGCTCGTTACTGGCTGTATAATATTAACATTCTTTAATTACGTCACGCTTTTCATATTAATGCGTAGAACGAAATGGAAAAGTCTCTGGTGACATGATAACAAATGGCTTTTTAGTTCATTTAAATCTCTGCTTCCACCTTCCAAGATGTTAAGGACTATTTTTAAAAAACAAAAATTACTTACAGTACTGTTAGTTTTAGAACCATGTTTATACAACATGTACAGTATATCCAAACCAACTAATAAAACCAAAAACTCAGAAAAAAAATTTCATTGTTTTAATAATAATTCAAAGTCATATTAATGACATTTTTAGAACTTTGCGTTTTAATTTTTTTTGGTTCAGTTTTAAAATTTAAACCACATTTTTATTATAGTTAATTAAAAAAGCGAGGATTTTAATTATTATCAAACGAGCTGTATAAAATGAACCGTCAAAATATCGCTGACTGCGAAAATCTTCCGCTAACTTAAACTCTCAAATTAAAGAAGAAAAGATGGCAGCAAAGCTGCAAACACAAAGAAAATTTCTGCTTCCACATCATTTTCCAGTAGAAATCTCCTTACCACTACATGTACCACCCCCACTCACACAATAGATGAAAACTACTTAACCGATGCCTATCTTTAATAATAATTTAGATCGTCTTTTCCCTCCGTCTACTGCATATCATTTTCTTAAGATTAACGGATGAATAAAAATCAAATCGCAATTAGTCTTTTCTTCTCGACCTCAAATTTGTTACGATGAAAAGTGCCTTCTCAAAAAGAGATAAAAATTAACATTTAACAACTCTTTAAAATTTTAAAATTAAGTTCTCAAAAATAATTACAGTATTATTATAAAAATCGAAAGTTACAAAATTTAAAAAAGCTTGTTAATTTTACAAATAAATTTTATTGTTGAAAGTAACTTTTGAAATGTTTCAGCTACAAATGACTGAACTGAACGACACAAACTGGGCGAGCTTTTTGGTGATAATAAACTATTAATACAGTACCCATACTATTTAAAATGGTAGCTATTTTGATGAAAACAAGTGAGTTTGTTTTAAATAAGAGATTCCACGCGGAAAAAAATGTACTGAAAAGTGCGGAAGAAACTTATTAAGGCATCTCTTTCGTTCTCTCTCTTCACCGAACGAAAAAGTAAAGAAAAGAAAAAAAGCCGGTCGCTATTTTCATACCTAACTGTGACGTGAAATTTCATTATATTTTTCACGATAGAAGAATACGAAATTTTCGCACGCGAAAGAAAAAGATGGCGAGCCGCGCAAAAATCATAAAGTGTGGGAACCCCGGCAGAAAACAAAAGCGCGTCAAAAATAAGCTGCGTGTATATCAAATAGCAAACACAAAATTCAAAAAAAAAAAAGAAGAAAAATATACCGATCCTAAAAAGAAAAAAAGGTAACCCCTCCTCCTCAATATTAGAAATTGTGATGAAGCCGGGTGACGTCACCCCCGCCCTCTTCCAACCATTTTATTCAAGTCTTCTATATGTGCAATCAAAATGCAACTCTTTACACTGCCGATTGAGGCCAGCCGAAAAACAACGGTTCGTTAGGTAGCACCCGGTTTCAAATAAAATGACGGGGAGGGAGGGATCAAAAAAAAAAACGAAGGGATGAAAGGTGCAAATAACAAAAATGAACTCCCTTAACTTTCACCCCCGCCTTATCCAGAAAAATGAAGGATGGAGAAGGAGAGCGGAGAAGATTTTTTAAACTCGAGACACCCACAACTTTAAGGTGGAGTTCATGGCCCGGTGCACACTCATCGTGAATAAAAAAGTGCGAGTAGGAATTGGTAGGGAAGGGAAGGGGGGGTTGTTCGGAACTCACCCTGCATAAACTACACATCCTCGCAATCACCGTAACCCCCTCGGTCTCATCATACCACCCCACACACACACCCTTCCATTCCACACCTATAAATTCTTCTTCTCTCCCACTCGGCTTAAACATAGGCCGGACTGATTTGACGCTTGTTTAAAATTCAGACTCCGAGATGAAGAACGGAAGGAAGATGATGTGTATACGGGGTGGCGATTGAAAAAAAAAAAGTAAAACTCGATAACTAACGAAATATAACGCAAAAAAAAAAGTTTTACGCCGCGCACCAAATAAAATAAAAAATTCTTTTAAAAGTCGCATAAGAAAAACTTGTGATAGCTCTTTTTCTACGCGAGTAATAGCGAATCTATAAATCAAAAGTTTATATTTTCGTAAACAATGTTATAAAAATTCTCTTTTCCATTAATAATAATAATAATAAAAAATAATGTTTCGTTTCTGGACTATTAACTTTCCGGCCATTAAAAATTCCATTTTCATCGAAAATAAAATCCCTTATTTCTTTAAAAAAAATAATAATTTCATTACATTAAAATAATGAATCGTTTTCCCCCCAAAGTAAAAGTTTACTTTTAAAATAATTAAATTATTCAATGATAAAAGATATTCGAACGAAATTTTTTGCTTTACATTTCGCATTAATTTTTTTTTTAAAAAATTTATTCAATTTGTGTGAATTAGGATTGCGCAAATGCAATACTTTACATTGCGTTACAATTGAATTTAATAATGCGGAAACATGCGCATTTCACTACTTTTACTATTATTTTAATAATTGCGATTGGTGGAACAAAAGAACAATTCGTTCGTAAAGTAGGATACACACCACCTGTACACTTCTCATTCCAAGTTTTAATATAAAAAATCATTTTTCAATTGAATTTTCTATTAACCCACTACTGTATTTTGCAAATCAAAAAATAGTGACTTTTACGTGTTAGTCAAAGTTTCGCCCATCTTAAAAAGAAATTTGTAACTTTTATTTATAAAAATTTTTCTCATCTCTCCCTCCCCCGATACATATCATTCGATATTAGGTGTTAGTGTAAAGATAATGCTTTAAGGCATATGCGGGATATAACGAAGCGCCTAGATGCAAAAGTATTTCTCTTGGATTTGAATAATACCACGGCGACTCTCAAGCTAATGGTCCGCGAACCCTAGTACCTGTTTGTTTACGCTCGTTTCTCCCCGGCAGGTGAAGTCACGACTAATGAGTACACCTTTAATTAAACCCCGCGGCCATTTCTCACCGAAAACATTCTCTCCTCGGGATAAAGTTGCATCGAATTCTGTCAACAATATTTATCGTTATTCCCTTTCCTTTTCTTATCTTTTCGTTGATTTTCCTAAGCTCTCCGGACTCGAACGTTATCACCTTAACTATTACTTATGTTAAACAGGAAAGCAATTACCCGGAGAATGCTTTTTCTATTATTATTCCGCGCTAAATATTTATTAACTTCATCGAAAAAAAAAATAATAAGTTTTAAATACCCATTTGACAGCTAAAACACCTAACAATACGAGCTGAAGGAATTCGACTCCCGCAAGTGTTTATTAACCAGTACTACATCATTTCTCATCTTAACTCGTACAGTTAGGACCAACAAAAAAAACCACTGTCACTCACTTCCTCCTTCATCACCAACTCATTTATGTTTTTAATTTCACGTCTCTTTAATATTATGCAAATTAAAATTTTTGGTTCTTCCATTTTCAATTTGTTGTAAAATTCAATTATTCATATTTAATCTCGAATAAAGGAAAAAAAAGTTAGTTCCATCATATAAAAGGTAATATATCTTAAAATTTAACATTATGATTTATTTATATTTTATTTGTAATTCCGTTGAAGACTATAATTTTTCCGACGTCGGATGGCGCTGGTAGCTATTCATAATACACACAAACAAACAACCTTCCGAGAGGATCAAAAAAACAAAAAAAAACAAAAAAAGGCGGATGAGGAGTTGGAAGAAGAAAAAAAAAATCGATTCATCTCTATTCAACGAGGATAAAAACAAAGCAAATGAAGGCCTAGGGTAGGAGGACTCCCCATCTTTAGAATACAACATGCGGATGTGTATGCAGGGAAATCAAGTGTAATCTGTTAAGGTCATTTGCGTGCTGCAGGCGAGTGTACAATCAAAGAGAGAGGGGTTCGGGGTTCCACGTAAAAAAAAAAAAAAAAAAGATGGAACTAACGAGAAATGACATAGGAGGAAGGGAAGGGGAAAATGCGAGTGAATTAGAAAAACAAACTTTCCGAGTGTAGAATTTCAACTTTTATTTAAAAAGCACAAGTTCACCACCTCCCTCCACCAACCTTTAAGAACCCCCCTCTCGTTCAAAAACCAGCAGCAGCAGCACCCAGCATCATCATTTCCAAGGAACGACGCAGGTTAAGACTGCGACGGCCACCACCACCACCAACCACCACACCAAACGGTGATTACAATTCCACATAGCTCAACTTCTACTCGTATAGGCACGTCGTTCGTGTATGCATGAATAATCCGATTACGAAATTTCTTCCCTTTTTTTTTCTTCTTTCCGTACTTTCTCTACGTGTATTTCGACGTCAAACGTTTAGAAACGACGTCGTGGCAAGCCTGGTAATACGTTGGAGGCGAAAAAGCGACTTAAAAATATATATAAAAGTTAATTTGGCGAAATCGTGTTTTTTTCCAGTCAAATGACCAACTTTTTTTCCTTCGCTAGAACATATATAGCGAGCGAGAGAGGCTGACGAATGTGGAAATTTGGTCAATTTTAAAAAGTGCTAGGGCGCTCGCCTGCGATGACGCAACTTCCTCGTTAAATAGCGAAACGCTTGATAAATTCGTAAATGCCGAACTCTCTCTTTTTTTTTTTTTTGTTTCTCCGAAAAAAGAAAAAAACACGTGTTATTTTTATTTTAACCTCTCTCTCTCTCTACTCTTTACTCGAATGGCGCAGCCGAAGGAAATTTCCATTAGAACAAATGACTATCGATCCGATCCCGCACTCGGAACGAGCACGAGCCGCCAGCGCCATTTACCATCGATTCTCTCTCTCTCTCCCCCTCCTCCCTTCGCTAAAAAGACGGCGTGGAAGAGGAAGAAGAAAAATAAAAGCGGCGATATAGCGGTGAGCTTTTATTTCGCTGAGTGATCTGTCCATTCTGATTATCTTAATCAGAAAGACTTTCCCTCTCTCTCTCGCTCTCGTTGGGTGACTTTTTCTCCTTCCAAACCCAAGCCAGAGAGATGCCGAGGGAAAAATTCAAACTTAAAGATGTCATTTACCCTGCCAAAGAGTATCGGCGTTCGGTTAGTTAAACATTAACCGATCTCCACAAACGCGTTAGAAACTAATCAGTTGATAAATATAAACGTCAATCGCTATAAACAAGTCGTTAAGATTTTTTTTTCTTCTTCTTCTTCCTCGTGTCACGTGAGCGATCGTTTGAGAAGATCAAAAAAAAAAAAGTAAACAAGAAAAAAAGAAGCGGCGGATTTTTCGAACGCACGTATTCTTCATCATAGTCTTTTTTTTTTTTTTTTGGAGGGTTTAAGAAGATTTATATTATGACTCATCGACCGGAAATGTACATTGGCTCATTAAATCTCCGTCGAGTGTCGCGGTATAATTGTAATTGGTTGTGTGCAATTACTCTTATAAGGATTCTCTGCTTTATTTATTACTAATACGCACACATTAAATTAAAAAGAGTGTACGACACACACAAAAAAAAAATCGTACTATATTTCTCAATTACACTGTCAAATGTTATTGTTATGCATGCGCTTAAAATTTACAAATTAGCTAATTAAAAACACATGATTGCGCTATATAAAATAGCAATACCATAAAAACATGTTCGGTATTGATTATTTACATTAAACTGCGAGCTCACAATTCTAATAATATTAAAATGTTGTATTCAATTTTAAAAGTAAATTATTTTTTTTTAAATTATTATGAGAAAACACGTTGAATGCCGAATGTGGCTACACTTTTTGAACACACTGTATAAATCCTGCTTTAAAAAAAAAAAAAAAAAAAAATAAGAAAGAGAAATAAAAAATCGATAGTTCGATTTGATAGATCAGAACGACCAATTGAATAAGTAAAATTTCTCAACCCAAACTATCTCTCTATCTGCCAAACGTTGAGCATAATCAATAAATTAATCAATAACAGCATTTTCCTTATCTTTTTAAAAAAAAAAAAAAAGAAAGAAAGGTTCTCCTTCCATCTTCCTTTCTTTAATCCCTCCATCTGACGAACTGTCGATAATTTGATCGCCTTGTAAAGCTGGCGGCTGAAAAAACCGCAGATAATCAACAATTTCATTCGATGGCATTATCCTAATCAATTAGCTTGACATTCTTCGTCAATCCTCTCCCTCCTCTCTTAATACATCGTCATCCTCCTCCTCCCTGACAACCGACATAAAAAAAAATCACCTCTCTCTCTCGTTCGCTGCTTCATCTCAGCGAACGGCTTTCATTTCCATAACAAATTGCGATTAATGAGTGTGATACTGCGCGCACCTGTCAACAATTACCATATCTAAATTAGAAATCACTTCGGAGGTCATCCTCGTCCGCGCTTCGCACATGCGCCCCCGCACCCAACAACGCCTGGATCAGCAGCCAGCAGCAGACGGAGGAGCGGGAGGAGTCAGAAGAGATGGAGATGATGATGAGGAGAAGGTCGAAGGTTAAATTCAACGCAACAATGTTAATCACCTAGTAGAGAGCGTTGTAGGGTGTGCGCGGGTGGATGAGGGGGGGGGGAGCTGCCGTTGTTATCGCCACACACGCAACAAAAGCAAAAACAAATTCCTTCAAACAGGGGAACCAAGTTCAAGTGCGAAAAAGAATGTTAAAAAAAAAAAAAAAAAAAAAGAATTAACTTTAAAAAAAGAAAAAAAAATCTCCTTCTTAGTCAAAAGACATGGTATTCTAGAATAGAACTTGTTTGTTTGGTTTGTGATTGGAGCTGACTTTTATATTTCTTCTTTCTATCTCATCCTCTTTCATTATGGAATAGTATAGTTAATAGTATAGAACCGATGTTGAAGTGCAAACACCTCAAATTGACGTGGAAGAAGATGAAGAAGAAAAAAAAAAATCGTGATACACGACTTAACATATAAAAATATAGTCAAAACGCATAATCCACTAACTTTTTTTTTTTTTTTGCTTTCTTCGACTGCGAAACCTACTAATTAAAAGAGGTTTAAAGATTGAAGCAAAATAACTAAGTAGCCACCATCGTTGGTTGTTGTTGGACTCTCCGACTTTTTTCCCAGCGCATTTTTGCATTTCAACAAACCGTGTCTCGGATCGGCGCCAAAATAATAGAAATGAGATAGAAAAAAAACAACGAACCAACCCCCGCGCTCAGTATCCTCGACTACATCTACGCATAATATGTACAAATAGGTTGCAATTTGGAAGAAAATGAAATTATTACTCTGGGATACGAGCAGTATGATTATCAGATTTTCAATGCTTGGAAATTATAAAAGTATGAAACGCCATTTACTTCACTGACGTTGGGCAATTCGTAAACAAAAAAAAAAAAAAAAAAGGATACAAATTAAAAGTTTTCGTTTTGAATATTTCTTATCAGACTTTCCCACTGCATGGTACATGTATATTATACAGCATGAACTCAATAACACTCTATGTTTAAAAAGTAAGTACTGTATGTATACAGTAATTATACTTTTTTTATTTTTTAAATCAAATAACGCATTTTCTTTTAGGATTTTTTTCCCCCCTTCAAAATAGGAAATTAAAACCGACATTTACTCAGTATTTCCAATGGTTGACGTCATTGGCTTTTCCCTTCCTTGAATTTTACGTTACACTACATGGTATACTGATTTAAAATTGAATTTCCACCCAAAAAAATTTCCAAGTTGAATTTATCTAAATATAATTTTTATCCCACAATAATTTTCTCATCTAATTGATTTAAAATATCGTATTGTGTTTTCGGATTTTTATATAAAAAAAAAAAACCTGGAGCTTTTGAATTATCGATTAACTTTTTTAAATAATTAAAAAGCAGCAGCAGAAGCTTGAGCAAAAATTTTCCCCCGAAAGTGATTCGAGTCAGCCATTAGTTATCATTAATAATATAAGTAGTGATATTAAAACAAAAGCCATTTGGTTTACACGTCTGGGCGTGGTTGCGTTATCCCTTCCCACCCCCCAAAATCTCATTCACATTTCCTCTCTCTCATCCTCCGCCCCTCACATGTCACGTCAATTTGGTCAAGTGAAAAGTCACGAAAACTCCCGCGTATAATTACGTAAAAAGGAAGCCTCTCGGAGTTGACCATTAATTTTCGAGCTGACACGTCACTTCCGCATTATTTACTAAAAAAACAAATCCAAAGAAGAAGAAAAAAAAAAAAACCTGTTGTAATCGATAGTCAAAGTGGTCGACGTAGTAAACATTTTCGGTCGCTCCGCCGTTTAATACCGTCCACGCACAAACCAAAAACTCTATTTCTGTCGTACACACACACACACACACGCGTCTAGACGTTCTATTAAACCACTTTAATAAATAAAGCCATAAATAAATCGATTCCAATTTCCCTTCTCTCATTCCTAATACACGTACTCTCCAAATTCAAATTATTTACTATCTACTGTCAAACCAGAAAGCAAAGACGCATTAGTTCGTTACGGAGGGGAGTGCGGGGACGAAATTGAACTTTTCGGCCCATTGGCCGAGTTGAAAAAGGACCTGTGGTGGCGCTACGAACGAACAAAGAAGAGGCTTTTGACCTAACGACCTTCAACGCCATTGCGATAGTTAAAGAAGAAGAAGAAGAAAAAAAAAAAAAACAACCCGAATAGCCATCGTTAGAATTTTGGCACCCTCGGCGGCCAATTTCACGCAGCCAGAAGCAGAAACAAAGTCGGAGAGAGCCCCTGCTGATCACGTGATGGGTAGTGGCAGCTGGGCTAAGCCGAGCCCACCTCGTCTCGCCCTGCCATCTACCGGGACTCCGGGAGGTAAAACCGAAAGAGAAAAAAAAAATAAATATTTTTTTTATAGCAGAAAGGTGAGATAGATGAGTGGAGGAAACTGAGTCACTGAGAAAGTGGTTTGGTCGGTGCACCAGGAGTAATTAATCTCATTCTACCATCCCTTCTCACTCTCTCTCTCCCTTTCTTTCTACCTGAATCATCAGCGATATTTGTTTTATTAATCGTAGAAAGTAAATGTTCCTTTTCAATGCTTACCGGTACAAATAAATAAAATTTGTAAATAAATAAACAAATTAATTTCCTATAAAAAAATAATTATACTGCTCATGGCTTTTTAATAGTAATAATAAACCGTTTTCCACTTTGAATTTTTTTTTTTGGGTGACCGTAGCCAAGATTCAAAGCGAAATCTAAGTGTATTGCAATTTACTGGTGAGTGCATGTAATGCGCTGGGAAGCACTTTAGTTGTGATTCAACGCACTTTATAAAAATAAGTGCGCATTTTTTGCTCATTTTGCGGATTATAAGAAAAGGGAGGGAGGAGGGTAGGCAATAATTTCTCCCCCCCGCCTTCCCCCCCCCCCCCCACACGTAATCTCCAGTCAACTGTACTCGTGACATTAAACGTATGAGCACCTCTTTTTCTCCAGGTGAGAGAAAAGTGTCTTCACTCTTAATAAATAACGCTGTCAAATTCCATCACATTCACACAGCTACTTACTTCATTACACGACTACATAGCCTCATACTAAATGGCACTCACTCTATAACCATACACCCTCGACTTTTTATTTAACAATATTTTTGTGTCCCGGTGGTGTTTACCGTCGAGTGGTGAACCATAAAAAATAATACAACTCGAGAATTTAAGGTTAATTAAATTAGAAAGAATGAACAGGGGGAGGGATGGGAATGGGAGCTGCTTTTTCAGTAATTTTAATTATAAATCAACGGAAAACTAATTTAAGTTGCACCCACCCACGCACGTTTGCTCGGTCAAGATAGGCGAATTAATAAAGCGATTAAAAGATAAATTTAATTAACTTTTCTACATAAACACGAATTCCAAGTTTCTGCAATAAATTTGCATATTTTGACAACTATAAATATTTAAACAAGTGCGCAGACCTAATTTCCGTGTTTTCCACGCAGAAATATAAAATATTAATGCCCGTCTATGCGAGGCTTTTCATGGTACAACCGGGACCGTTAGGTGACCAATGATTCAACTTTAATTGACAACTTTCATTTGCTAAAATAAAGAATTTTAATGGTGGGTTAAAAACGAAATAATTAACTTTTGAAGAAAAAAAAAAAAAAAAAGAAGACCGAAAAGAATAAATTACCTTCATTTAAAAAGTAAATACACTGAAATTAAGCTATGAAACTGTTAAAAGTCTGGAGGTCATTTTAATGAAATGCAACTGGAGCCCCTCAAGCAATCAAAATACGAAACAAACTACTGTATTATTGCTCCATTGGTTCTCCTAATCTATTTTTCACCGTACATTATTTAATTTGCTACTACGGTTGATCATAAAAGATTCATAAAATCTTAATAAATTCTGGAACCCTAGAAGTGAAACCAGGTAAATTTTGCCGGTCGTAGTTTAAATGAATTTTCAATTGAGGCAACAATACTGTACAGAACTCCAATGTTAAGATCAGAAGTGAATCTCAATTGCCTCAAAAACTTTAAAAAAAAAAAAAACACCTCCAAAAATTGTTATATATTTTTTTTTTTCTTCATCAACCACATTGCAAAAACCGTGACCAATCAGCTGAAAATGGTTCCACTTCTAAGGTTGCAGAACTGTTACCAAGAGTAGGGCCTATGCGTTTACTGCACAGTTCTGAAAAGGTGCGAGCAATGATTTGAACATTTTTGCTTTTATAAATCCAAAAGTTTCATTAAAACAGTTTCATTATTTTCATGCCGCATCGTGTTAAAGTTACATTATAAAACCGGGAAATGAAAACGTTCCAGCCCGTCATTTTCTATCAGTAAGCGAAATGAAAAAAAAAACTGCTCTTACGAGAGAATGTACAAATTGCTTCCAATAGGAGGAACATTATCCACCCCGATCGTCCGTTTTTCATCTATTTCGCTCGGTCCTTATTGAACAACAACTAATAATGTAGACGTGAACCCGACCAGGTGGGGTAAATAGGGCTGATGGAACTCTTCCCCCCCCATCTTTTCAATAGATTTACACCGTGCTTCCGTTTAAATATCAAAAGAAAAGAGAATGAATATAAGCGCCCTTCCCCCCTCTCTCTTCCCTCTCACATTCTCCCCCCTTAGCCTCATCCCTCTCTTACAACTATAATATATTGTATCTAATATTAGATGATAGAATTATCTTTATCGATGTTCGGATATGAGAAATGGTGGAAGCGAAATCACCTCGTTCCCACCCACTTAGCGCCAAAGATTATTGATGTGTAATTAATAACATAAATGTTGGTGACGATGATGGATGACTTGATTCATTTCCAAAACCCAACTCTCTCACCCCCCCCCCCCCCACGCCCCTCCCAAACCACCCCCTCTATAGTCTCACAACAAAAGCCCCTTTGTACCGCTCCTTATTTCTTCTTCCTTTTTTTTAAAAAAAAAAAATTTAGAAGCGAATTCTATCTTCCTATTTTTTTTTTTTTTTTAATATGAAGCAAACTTAGTCGTTGTCACTGGATTCGTAAACTTTAAGAAACATTAAACCACAATTTTAAACGAATAAGACTTTCGATTTGCACGGTAGATGACATCTAAAGCAATCGATATGCGCAAGTTTTGATTCTTCTCTTATCGGAACAATTTCATCGGGTTTTAAAATAAAAATGAAATGAAATGTAAATATTTAAACGATATACATGTATTTCAAGTTTGTCACATGAATTTTCAGTTTTTTAAAAATTATCGCCAATAATACAATTTTAATCCAGTATTTCAATTATTAAATTCAAATATCTTACTCTTTCCACACAAACAAGTCCATTTTTTAAAGAAAATATTAAGAAAATAAGTTTGGAAATCTGATAATAATAAAACAGACTTTTATAAACGGTGTCATTAAACCTACTAACTGAAGAGCTGATAAACGCCCCGAAAACCAGAGCGTTAAAAAAAGCAGCAACGAGCCGAAATGTAAATTTTATGGACCGAATAAATAATTAAAAATCTAAATAATATTTGCTAAAATAAAAACATCTCAATACATGTACAGTATGATATAATTTAACCTCGCCTACAGTAATTAACACAGAGTCCTCGTTTTTTCCGTGTTTCTATCTACGGAATGATATAAAAGTCAATAAATTAAAATTAATTATTTTCAAATATAGCACGAGTACATAATTATATACTGTAGTAGGTTAAAATAATCAATAACAATTCATCAGAAATAACGTCACCGTTAACGAAGTGGACACGCAGCTATTGATAAATCAATAATTTTTACATAAGTTGATTTTGATTTGGTCAATAATAAATTTCGATAAACATTAAACGATCTAAATTTCTATTAATTATAGATTCTGCGCAATGTCCACCTAGACAAACATTGGAGGCATATTGTTTGAGGGCAGTGCTTCCCAAACTTCCAATCTCGAAAGTACCACGAGATATCCTCAATAAATGCCCCATTTTAATAATAAACCAATTTTGATTATTTAAAGCGAGCATTTCTGCCAAAAAAAAAGCAATTGTTTACTTAATAAATTTTGCAATTAGTATGTGGCACCGGGTATCCCGCTGCAGGTAACAACGAGATACCATAAAAACACGCCCGGTTAGCTGAGTAATTAACGGCGCATCCGGTGTCTCATCGCCCGTTCAAACATAGTGTGTCGTCTTCATTAAACAAATACGACCAACGTGTAAAGGCCGATCATTTATTAATGATTGTCCCAGATTCTTAAATTGCGCTTATTGAACCGTTGACAATATTCCCCCCCCCCCAAATTAAGTACAGTACTCGGTTTCGCTCGATACTAATTACGCGACTAGGGCTAATTAATCCCAATTAAGCTTAATTCTTCCTTGTTCTTTTTTTTTTAATTCCATCCACTGTACATGTTTTCTTAGATAACAAACTCGGTTAATTATTTGTCATTTGATTCGTTCGATAAACAAAAGCGGCGACGAAGACTCTTTTTTACGTTTGTTTATATCCAATATTAAAGTGAAAAATAACACCGAACGCGAAATTAAGAAATTATTATTTTTTAATCTTACGAATATTTTTTAAAAAAAATTTCATAATTATTATAAATATCGAGTTTCACGCAGTAATTTTTTTTTTTGTTGAAAATGTTGAAGTGTTAAAAAACAGGTTTCTTAAAAACATTTTTTTCCAAAACCGCCACACATTCACCCCCATTAAGAAAATAAAAAACCACTCGTAACTAAATTAAATTTTAAAGTGCTCCTCTAACTAATTGAATGTAAACAATTTTAAAAGGACGAGAAATGACTCATTAACAGTTACTAAAACACTCGAGAAATAGGGAAAATAAATAAATTATTACAAAACTAATTTAAAAAAAAAATACAAAAAAGCGGTTGTACAAATATTTACCACCCAAAATTTCAATTTTACGAAAGAATTCGCCAAAAGAATTTTTTTTCAAGGTGTTGAAAATAATCATCGACGGGAAATTGGGAAAGGGAGTGAGATTCTATCCCTCTATATCTTTGTACATAAAAAATGGGTTCCCCGCCTATTTCCAAGGTACCTCTCCTCCTTTTATCTTCTTCCCGAACGTAGAGGTAAGGGGGATAGAAAGATATCCGAGATGAAAAATTCAAAATTCCTAGAACTAAACTGCGGAATGTAAAATGGCGAAAAAGAGAGAGACTGGGTAAAATTGAGAAGAAACACGTCTAATAATAATTGCAGGAAGAGAGAGAGAGGAGGGATAACAATGGCAGCTTTCTGGGTAAAAATTCGAGGAAAAATTGAAAACCCTAATAAGATAAAAGTGTAGCGCGTCAAAATTAATTAAAAGAGATACATTTTATCCCCCACTAACATCGATAGAGCGTGCGGAGAGGGATAAAAATAGCCGCAGCAAAGCCAGATTCCGATGTCGGCACTCCGTAATTACGTAATCAGCTATCCGAATCTAAACGAGAACTAATAATTAGTTCTGTTCGCGAGAGCTTTCATAATCTTTTACGCATCTAAATGGCGATATGAAAGTAGAGGGATGAGAGAGACTTGATCTACGATGCACACAAATGGTGCGGTCCTTTCATCGATAACGTTTGAATTTAACCAAAACACTAATCAACTTCCGTGTGTGCTCAAATAACTGATAAACTCCACCAGAAAAAAAAAAAGTGTTTCTTGCCAAAATAATAACAGCTAATAGAAAAACAATTTAAAAATAGCTATCTTTTTTCTGTAGACTTAAATATCAGTACCGAGTAAATTTTTGATATTGTAAAAGAAAATCATAATTATGTATTTTTTCCCCCGGTATATTGATCAAATAAATCATGTATCTGTTTCGATATAAAAATACGGTTCTAGATATTATAACTGTTAGCAGATGTTCTTCTACACGTGTTAATTTACTAATAAATTAAACCGTAAAAAAATTGCTCTCAATTGTTTTGGTTTTTTTTTTTAATTCAATCCTAAAAAGTCGATTGAGAGCTTTCATATTAAATAGTTAGGGTTATTAACGTCAGTATTGTTTTCTCCGAGTAATTATAATTATTATCGCTCGCGAAAACCTTTTTTTTTTTTTTTTAAATAAAACGTTATAAAAAAAAATAATAAATGATTTTTTTTTCTTCTTCTTCTTCGATTGATAAAATAATTATATATTTAATTGCACCCTCGTTCAATTAGTTGCAAAATGCAATTAAAAGAAACGAGAGTGGCTCGTTTCTATCCGAATAAAAATAAATTTTTTTTTAGCCTAATTAAAATCGCGTCTCCTCCTCATTACACCCACTCGAACCATTTGTAAAAAGAAAAAAAAAACCAATGGAGACAATAACAGTGAAGCAAAAAAATAAATGCAAAGCTCATTTTCAAAGTAAGGACAGTTTGGCTATGACTCGTATAAATAGAAAACCTATATCAATATCACCAAAATACTAGGTAGGCCTACATGTAATTTTAACTTCAGTTCAGCTTTTGAATGAACCAAATCGAGAAACACCATTTTAAAGACAGTTCCAAAACAAAATTTCTGTCCAATTTTCAAAATAAATAAATAAAAAAAAAACATTAAAGATAAATACGTTACAATTTATTATAACCAAATTTTGCATACTTTTTCCAAGGAGGGACCATTCAATTTTGCTGCCTTCTTACCAGTTTGCAATTCCAATGATAAGAGAAATTTTCATTGTGTTTGGTAAAGTTGTAAAACGTTCGGGAACGCTGCTTGCTAGTTCATCATCTTTTTCAAACCCCTGCCATTCAAACGGCTCATGGTTCCTAGCATTCGATGATATTGCCAAACGGTCCTCACTTTTACAAAACCACCATAAATGGAATAGAGAACGTCATTTCAATTGGCTAAACACGCGTATCAAATATCTCTCCATTTTTTGTTTTTTACCAATTATATTTTTTCTCCCCAATAATAATCAATTGTCTTCACCCCAATTTTCATTCTTTCAAAATCCCACATGTATCGAATTTTTAGTTATTAAATATGATCCAAACTAATTTTTTTTTCTCTCCTTCTTATCGCTTTTCTCTCGATTTACCTTCTAAGAAAAATTGAAAATTCAGAACACGACCTAGTAAAAATTATTATTATTCCCGAATGATGTCATTGTATCAATTGGTTTGTACATTGTGAGTGCGCGTGAAGGTGGCATAAATGTTGCTCACCTTGGAAGCTCTCGTCTCGTCTCCTACCCGCTCCCCCTGGGTGTCAGACTCACGTACACGTGGTTCTACTGGACTCCTCCTCGTAAATACAAGCGGGGGGATTGCTCAACGCTCAATTTACGCCACAGGTTCTCTCTCTCCTTTTTTTTTTTGTTAATTCAAAAGAAAAACGCGTTCGCACTTTGTACAAATATAATTGGCTCGGAAGAATTATCCAAATTGCTTTTCCCCCGTTCAAGGTTCCCCACTCCTCCCTCCCCCATTAAAACAATTACATTAGAAAAATTTATATTAGATATTTTTTTTTCTTCTGTGACTTGCCATTCAATTTGTTTTTCTACTTGTAAAACTCAAATCGTCTAACACCGATCGATGCGTGGTGGCTATGCTTGCTCGTTTTGCCCCCCTCCACGCACCTTCAAAATCTTATTAATCACACAATCAGAAGTTTGTTTTTGGGAACCGGAACGCCAAAACCGATAGTTCTGAAATTTTATTAGTAAATTAAAAAAATAATTATTGAAAAATTAATATTAATTTGTAATGCAAATAAAAATGTAGATGCTATAGCTCCGACAAAATTGAAGTTCAAATTTTGATCTTATTTTAATAATACAGTAATTTAATTCGCGAACCGGTAAGCCCGACACACGTCATAATAATAATTTCATACAATATTAATGAGAAAACTTTTTGGTTCGCCAGCAGTTGGCGCCAATTCGTCGAGAGAAATAAAAAACACGCCTAAGTTAATTTTTAATATTAATAATAATTAAAAGCCTGAGATAAATTTATAAATTAATTAGACGAAACAATTTTGCGAAAGATAAGAAAAATCTTTTTTTTTTTCTCTCCTTCAAAAAAATAAAATGACCTTGAAATAATATTATTAAAAAGCTAAGTAAAAAAAAGTCAAAGTTGTTGATCAGAGTCACGAAAGGCTTTTTAAAGCTTCAATTGCCAACCAATTAGTTACAAAATAAATTATCACTCGAAGCACGCCATTCAAAAAAAAAAAATACTCATAAATAAATAAAAAATACCGGTACATTTTTGACTGATTCCTAACTTTTCAATGCCCCCGTCAAATAAAATGTTCCGCGTTTTTATTTTATTGGCTTCTGCTGATCGTTTCGTTCGTGGAATGATTGAATGCCTGTTGGTTGGGTGCAACAACAACAACAACAAACACCCCTCCAGTTCTTGTATTGTATGCATTTTCGAACGTGACGGTCATTTACAATGCTAATTTAAATTAATAGTCAGCGTGAGTTGTCAGATGAGTAAGTTTGCTCATCTCCTCGCGTGTTTTTCCTCTTTTTTTTTTTTTTTTGATTTCAAAGGGATTTATGGCTCGGTTTGGGTGTGTTAGTGTCGAAGCACACACCTCAGATAGAAATCCTCTTCACTTTTCGTGGTCAACGCCCTAGGAAGCCAGATGAAAAGAAGAGTCAAAAAAAAAAGTAATATCGATATAACGAACTGTTTCCAAGTTCCAGCTGAGAGGTACTGTACATAGATAGCATCGTCCTAAATAAATCACTTTCATTACGAGCAACTTCACTACAACGAAATACCGGTATTCGATATTTTTCGACCAGACTCGAGAAATTCTAAGCATCAAAATTACATTTCAAGATATTTTTTGGAAGTTCAAAACTTTGTTCTAGAAGTTCGAGAGTTATTTCACCTAATTTAAAATCATTCCCAGAAATTCGTTGTAACGACATTTCGCTGTACACGCCGAACAGTACGTAAAAATCTAACGTCGAGAGTGACGGATATTTTTCCTTCCCGCCGAAAGTGTGATTTCGCGCCATCATTATTGTCTTTGAAAACCGCCAACGTGAGCGCTTGTTTACACAAACTAATTCCAAACATAAATAAAAATCACGCCAAAAAAAAAAAAATAAGAAAAAACAGACCAAAAAGTGGCTAAATGACACTTACAAATGCTTTGAAAGAAGTGTGAATCAAGTATAAAAGCAATAATTGTACGGCGCCGCAAGAGCACCCATTCACAAAAAAAGAATAAAAATTAATTTACAAGTTGCATTGAAAGACGAAAAAGAATATTTAAACGAGGAAATGCCCGCGCGCCTAACTTATTCATATTTATCCTAATTATAAGAATTAAATTTCCACGTGAAGATTAAAAGAGTAATTTGCAAACAAATGTAAAAACTCTCTTCACGCGATTTCACTCATCTCCTATAATATAATAATATAATTTTTAGTAGGCACTTTATACTCCAGCGTGTGTGTGTGTGTGTGTTTACTACTAAAGTGATGAAAGAAGTATACGAGCTGCTGCTGCTGCTGCTTACAGTTCCATTCAAAATTACGTGAAACGCTGAATCGTGACGAGTGCACACAATTAGCGCACGTGGATGCATGGCCACGCGATTCGGTCATCCGCGTTCATTTTTACACTTACACTTATTTTTTCCCTTCCACAATAATTTCATCATCAGCACCACCCAAGTTGAACTTATTCTAACTCCTGCGCTTTGCTCGCACTCCTCAATAAACACACACATATCTCTTTATCGCCTTTCCAAAATCTGGTATAGGATGCGCGCATGCACCGATCGACTTCGGTCGATCACCTTAACACGTTATTATAACAACAACAATATAAAAAAAAAAAAACTATCAAAACCACGCTTGTCTGTTGCAATTTACTTCATATAAATACAAAATAAATGCATTAAATGTATGTTTAAAAAAAATTCCTTTACAAATAAATACGAACTAATTAACTTTTAACGAGATACGATCCGTAAACAAAACGTACCGGTACCCAACTGAATTAATATTAAATCTTTATAATACACCCATACCCTGATATACGGCCTAGATCGGTTCCTCGAAACTTGGCCGTAAAGCAAAACGCCGTATATCGAATCATTTTTCCCCATAGAAACCTATGTTAACTCTATGGGATCGGTTCCAAACTTCCAACTTCAAAGAGAAAATTTAAAACACCGCAAACTTTTCATTGGAAATTGTATTTTTTAACTATTATTTCGTTATATGAATGCAAGTACAATGAAAACATTTAATCAGCACAGCTTTCTGATTAGTAAAATCAAAATAGAAACAAAATAAAAGCGCCTAATTTTTACTAAAAATGTATTGTATCATAAGCTCTCCATTGGGAGCTATGATTTTACTGAAGAAAAACGGCACTTTCTCCCTATTTCAACCAAATTCCATTCTCGAGCCATGCAAAATGTGCTTTTGCCATAAGTATTTGCATTTTTTAAAAAATATGCATTCTTAATCTAAATTTTTTCGTTTTTAAATTTTTTTTTGGCCGTATATCGAGGTATTTTGGGCCGTAAATCGAAACAGTGTCGTAAATAATAAAAGCCGTTATAGCAAAACGCCGTATATCAAGGGGCCGTATATCAGGGTATGGGTGTAATGTAAATATTTTAATGACACATGGAAAAACTTTTACTTTAAAGACTATTTTAATATTTAATCGTTCTATTTTGTGTTTAAAAATGTTCTCTTCCGGTCTCAACACATGCAGCAAAACGTGCATCATGCTCACTCATTATGCCTGGCTGCGTCCATTCCAGCTTGATCGAAATAATAAATTGTCCCTGACTCCTGCATAACTTAACTTCTATATTTCGCTGTTTTTCCCTCGCAACCTTTTCTTGCATCACACCCCATACGTGGTTAATCACCTAACTTAAATCGAGAAAATATTGAAGACGTGCACCATGAGAAAAACTCGATGAAGTTGGAGTCAATGCAGCGCAGAAATAGAATTTAATTAAAATTATTTTTTTAATTATTGAGGATGAAAACGTGTAAGAACACCGTAACTTAACACCAATTATTTTTACTTTCTATTCATTTTTCGCATATAAAAAAAGATGTACGTGATGCAGCGTTGTGTGAGAAAGAGGTTTTAGCACCTGGTTCCTTCCGTTCGCGTGTACGAAGCGCACCCGAATAGCGAAGGAAGATAAGAAAAAGAATAAGACCAACAACAACAAAAAAAAGTCAAAAGTGTTTTGTGAAGAAGGTGTTTTGTCTCACCACCATTTTTTTTGTTGTTGTTCTTGCGGAGAAATTAACCTCGCTCTCACCTCATCAGTAAAACTTTTAATACAAATTACAATGGAAGAAGATGGAAAAAAGAGAGAGAGAGAGAGAGGTCCGCGCGCAGTTAGAATTATCTCCGATTGAAGTGTCTGGAGTTGCAGCCTCGGAAATAATGCACGAATTACGACGAAATCAACGTAAAAGCCTTTTTATACCATTTTATTTCTCTCTCTCGCTCTCCTCCCCCTCTTTTTTCTCCTAGCACCACTTACAAAGTTACAACCCATATTTTACTCTAAATTAAAACGCTTGATGCCGCCGCCGCCACCGCCATCACTTCTCTTCCGGGCAGAAAAAGAAAATGGCGCGTCGCTCGGACCAAAATAAAACCTTTATTTTTACCATTCAATTTGAGAACGCTTAATGATAACAGGAAACTGCGCGTATTTTCTATTTTTATTTTGTTTTGACAGCCAATGCACCGACGAAATCCAGATAAAAATGCATGGTTAATATTTTGATGACATCAGAAAATCTAGTTTTATATTATACCGGTACATCTCTACATTTGATCTCCATTTAATAGCCTTTATTTGCCATGTAGCTAAATCTATGATGTGGCTATTTATTTTATTTTTTCTAAATTAAAAATAAAGACTTGTGTTTTGATTTTGATCTTAAAAATTATTATTGTTTTAATAAATCTTGTTTGCAAAATTTCAATTTCGCTTAGTGAAATCTGTTTGGTTAACTACACGGTCGATTAAGCTGCTCAATCCAGATTTGGCAATCTGGTTTCAACAAGCACGTAAAACGTTTTATTTTTTTTAAAAAAAATAATAAATTTTAAATAAAATTGCCATTTTAATCATGCATCCAGTATTGTTTATTTTCCAAACAACATTTTCGGGGAATTTTTTCATTTCGAAAATACAACACATTCTTCTCAGATACAGTACAGTAGTTCTAATCACGTTTTTCACTACGCAAAAAAATAAAAAAAAATAAGCGGCAAATTTCCCCACGTAAAAAAAAAAGAAATAAAAGAAGGGGGGGATATAAAAAAAACTCGTTTAATCTGCGATAACGATTCCGATAAAATATTAGTCAATTCAATTTTAAGCCGTCGACTGAAACGACTCAAAACCACCAAATTAAATTAACAAATTGAAATACCGCCTCGAGTTTAAAAAAACATTTGAGAATGGGGTGTACATGTATAAGAAACGAAATGGTACTTCCCCCCACATCACACCCCGAGCTCTCTTACCCCCCGCTCCCCCAAACACACACACTCCTACTCCCTCCTTCAATTTTATTAAAAACTCAAAAGAAATATAGTCTATTTGCCCTTCTCAAATGGACGTCGAGGTCTTTTTATCCAATTCCAAATAAATATACACTATTCTATTATGAAGTGGGCAGAGTGTGGGAGATGGAGAAAAACGCGGGAAAATAAGGGAAAGAAGTAGGGGTGGCGAGGGGGATGGAGAAAAAAAAAAAAGTAAGAGAAAGAAAAAGACAGCGTATCTCTGAGTGCCATATTTTTTTTTTTACTGCGTGCCATACTTTTGGCAACTAGAAAGTGGAACCTTTTATTAAACGAAACTATATTGAATTAAAAAAGCCTCTTAGTATATTACTGAATTTGATACCACTACCACCACCGTTCACTCTTTTCTCTTTCCTTATTTCTTTCCTCACTCCCCCCCTACCACCGCCCCCACCAAAACTTACCACCACCCCACCCACACACTTTGCCGCATTTATTAGCTTTTAGCGAAATGAAAGAAACAATATCCAACGACGTGCGTTAGTGTGAGTGCATTGGGCAGCAGCGCCACCTGTCAGTCATCCGTTTCCATTAATACCACTACCACCACCGCCAGTGCTTGCGTCGACGTACAACGCTCGCGTATCCTTACGTTACGTATCTCGCTACCAACACACACCACTTTTCATAATTTTTTGGCCCCTCAAAAAACCAAAAACACAACCTACAGAACGGACGTGTCCAATGACGTGAGAAGGGTACCTACCCGAGCTGTTAAATAAATTGTTTGGGGGTATCAGTGTTTTCCTCCCCTTACAAATAGCGATTACAATTTATTAATAAGCCATTTTTTTTTTCGTTTTTCTCATGCTGATTTCAATCGAATTATATAGCCACAGTTCCATTAATGTGATTGAAAGAAGAAAGAAAAAAAAATAGTTTGACTGGCAATTTTGCTAATAATATTATTGTGTCATTAAACTGATGAACAATAATAGAAAGAGAGAAGAGAGCACGAATGTTTTCATCATCCTAATGGCGACTAAAAACGGTTAATTAAAATGAATAATTTTGTTTGATTAACTTTTTATTTGACCCTCACGAAACTTCTCCTCTCAGAACACACGTTTTAAGAGTACAGTACATGTACTGGCATTGAGTTTTAAGGAAATTTACATTTCCAAAAAAAAAAATAAAAAATACTTTTTTATCCAATTAAAATTATTTCGTCACTTCTCAAAAAGCTTTTTACCAATGACGTAATTGCTCGTAAATTTTCATTTCAAAAACTTGTTAGAAAAAGGCTTTTTATAAAAGTTAATTAACAGCTCAAGTTCCGTTTGCTCGTTTTTCGTAATAACCCATCATTAATCTTTTTTTTTATTATTATTATTTTTTTGCAGTACATGTACACAATTAATATTGCGTAAACCAATCTAAATAAGAAGTACACGTGTGTGTGTGTGTGCGTAGATTTAAATATTAAATAAAAAAAAAAAATAAATAGGTGACAGGTGAATCAAGTGAAATTGCGTCCGACGCGTGAGTGCGAAAACGCCCGTTAGAGGACGCTAAGGGCGGGCGGACAGTCAAGCTCATTTCATCTTTTTCAACTGATTTAACTTAACATTTAGCGTTTTCCACATTATTAGTCAACTCTGGCGAATCCCCGCTCTCTACGCCTTCCCCAAACATTTCAATATATATGTTAATAGGTGTGGGGTCCGGCGAGCGAGCACACGAAATGCAATCGCGAAAAAAGAAAAAGAAAAAAAAAAACAACAGCCGAGCCGAGTGCAATACCCAAGCAGCAGCAGCAGCACCTGCACCATTATTGCTTTACTAAGGGTACCCCTCCCCCTACCCTCCCTTTTTTTCTATTCCGCCCACCACCCATCTACAAATACATTTTCGGATATTATTTAATTCTCCCTGCTCTTCACTTATCTAAATCCATATTGAGTCAAACAAAGCCCGCGCCTTCTTCATACTTCTTCTCCAAACATTACGCCAGGCACTTCTACAGCGTTTAATTGAAGGAAAATGTGGCCAAGATTTTAAGAAGTAATTATGGTTAAAAAATGTAAACAAAGTGACCACACTGTTCTCATTTCTTAATAACGGTACGTACAGCTGAGAGATGTATTAAAGCTGCTGGATTCACAGGCTTCCAGTCGGAATTTATAAATTTGGTTCCTTTTCATCTCTAAAATTGCAACTGAGTGATCTAATTTACCCAATTTCAAAAATTTTTTTAATTAAAAACACGAATTTATACCAGATTTCTATTTTTGAACCATATATTTTTCAGTGCATTAAAAAAACTTAACTTCGCAATTGACCAATAACATTGCGTTGGATTTAGCATAAAACGTACTCCAATTTTACGTACTCAAAATTTTATTTGTAAACAAATTCTAATTTTTTTTTTAATTAATCTGTTTGTTTTTTGTTTTTTTAAAAACCTAATTAAAAATAAGCAATGAACTTGATGACCTCAAAAGAATGAATAGTGGTTTGTAACTGGGCGACTCAATAATAAAAACCATTATTTTGTGAAAAAATTACTCAATTTTCGAAGAATTCGCACACAAAATTTGAAAATTGATTTAATTAATTAATTTTCAACTATAATTTTACTCGACCACGAGCAGAGGATTTCCTCAGTTTTTAATTTGCTTGTATAAATTTTGAAAATTACTAGCAACACTGATGACATTAATTCTCTAATATTTTCATACCTTATGTTAATTAAAAATAAATAAAAAAATCTCCATACATAATATGAGCATTAAAGCGTGAAAGCATTTAAATGAAATAGATAAATTAAAGCGAGTGTTTACTCATTCTTAACGTCTCGTGCGTGTTGTTGGTGGCAGGAAGATGAATGTGTTGCGATAAAGAAATCGACAAACGCGCGAATTGGCCCCACGTCCACCGCCCCCCTTCTCCCTCCCACCACCTACCCTTTCACCCCTCACCTTCTTAGTAAAAAAAAAAAAAAGGCTTTGCATTTTATACTTCGCCAAACCCAATAAATATATCCATCTCGTCTTTTTATCCTTCTCTCTTTCATTCCATCGACTGACCACAGTGGCCTAAGCAACTCACTAGGTTAGGATATTGGTGTGTGTGCGTGTCTTCTTTCTTTTCAGTTTACCATTCCTCCTCATCCATTGTATGGAAAGAACACGCACAAATACAGAAGGCGGAGGATGAAGACGTTTTTCAATGCTGGCTGCCCATTTCATCAAAATTTCAGCCGGACTTTCTAAGGTTAACAGGAATCCGCAATGACAACAACCGGCAAATTGGTTGCATAAGCTTTACATATACACACACACACACACACACACGTATGTCTGCGCTTTCCTCTTAAAATTTTTTTTTTCTTCTCCAAAACACCTAGTAAAAACCACGAAATAAGGTAGGTCTAGCTGCTGCTTGTTGCCCACTTTCATATTGAACATCTACGTGACCGTATCCCCAACCAACCCCCCCTTTCGCCGTATTCCCATTTTCTATATCTTTATCCATATTCTAGTGGGTATTGCTCCGACAGAAATTACTACTAGCCCCTTCTAAAATGATTTTTTTCCCCATCTTCTTCAAAGCGTACAAGGTGTCCACGAGTTATCGGGAAAAACTTAAATAAATCACCAAAAATTAAATACTTTTAAAATTGTTTCACTATCACCCAAAAAGTGAAAATTCTGCTAAAATAAAATACAAAATTTTATAAATAATTGCTTACAAATATTCAAAAACTCAATAACACAATGAACATTAAAAAGTAGCTTAAATTATTGCCTACCCCAAGCCATTAAAAATGTAATATTTCGTAGTCAGTTTCAATATTTGTATGCCTTAGAGATGGTAAAATTATGAATTAATTCTAAGAGAAAGGCAGCAAAAAATAATTAATGAAAATATACCGGCACTACAAAAATCTTGCAAAATTGTAAGTTTTGGACACTGTGTATACCTAGGCGTATAGAGACAACAGTCCACGTTCGTATTTTTTTTATATTTCCTCCCACAAAAAAAAAAAAAAATCCACTTAAAAATAAAAATTGAAAGAAAAATACAAAAAAATAAAAATAAAAAAATTGAGGATTTTTATTTCGATTTTGTCTTTTCTCGCAAAGATTGGTGATTGTAAATAGGATAGTCATACACGATCATCTTCATCTCGCCTGTCCATATTTGATATGTAAGTTTTTCCATCTACCGTATCCGCAGCAAACCCATCATTGGGTCTTCTTCGTCTTTTTTCCCTTCAACCAAAAATACCCCGGACGAAAGAAAAATAAAGAAGACCACCAACAAACATGCATACATAAGAAAATTCAATTACGGTAAAACTCACAGGTTGAATTGGAATGAAAATCCAATCCCCCGCCCAGCCTTCACTCCCCCCCCCTCGCCCAAACTCATCCCCCCCCCCTCTCCTTATTCCTTACGTGTTTGCGTGCACTTATGGCTCTTCTTCCAACCCAACACATGAAATAGAAGGAGGAGGAGGATGATGAGAAGGAGTGGGCGGAAGTTGTACCTTGCAGTGCGCGAGGTAGGGGTGTACGCGCGCGCATACACATAAAATGACCTGGAATGATAACGAGAGATAAAAATGATGGCGGGAGAAAGGGGAGTGGCAGAGAGAGAGAGACCCAAAGGGTAAAAAGAAAAACAAATTGAATGCTTGAAAATGGGATTGAAACGACGACAGACATCAAACAGAAGTAGAAACGAGAAGCAGAAAAAAAATAAGGAAAATTTGGAAAGCGGGAAAAACAAATTTTCTATCCGCTTTATTTTTCATGATCTAAACACACTTGTAAAATAAATATAAAAGCATCCGGACCTTTCACTTTTTTTTTATTTGGCTCGATGAATATGTTTAAATATTATTATCCTCAACGAGCAATTTAAATAAAATTAAATTGTTTAAATTTATTTTTTTTTATTTTTATAAGGAAATCTGCAACCTCAGACAACTTATGGCTTGGCCAATTTGTTGCCATTTGAAAATTCCGTTAATAAACCAATATTTGGATTTGAATTTTGATAGTCTGCCAGTCGAAATTTTAAAGCACTTTTATTCCCCAAATGCCTTTAAAACAATACATGTACAGCATTTTTAAAGAAATTTACGCTTAATCAAAAAACTAGACCAGTGAGTTCGAAATCAACGCGCGAATTTTTATCCCCAAAATCAAAGAATTCCTTTCGGCTAAATCAGATTAGGCGTTAATTATTCTTCCAAATACGATCGGTAATCGATAAAAAGGAATTCGTGGGGGTAATCAATCCGTGAGAGGATTCGCGCGCTCACAGATTGATATTAAATTGGTGCTAATCCAAAAGACATTGGCATCATTAACGGAGAGCAAGCATCGCGTGCGTTTAATACCTACGTGTCATAACCATAGAGTAAATTAGCAAACCTAAGCTAATGGCTTATTGAATATCACATACAATGACACACACACACACAATGCCGCACCAAATAAAAATAATATATAAAACGCCGCCTGCCTACGTTGTGTAGAGAATAGGAGAGACAAAAAAAGAAAATGAGAGAAAAAATGCATTTATTTGAAAAAGAATGAACATTCCGACCGCGCCCAACGTATTAAATATAATCAACGTGCTCGGATAAATAATAATGCATAAATAGCTTCCCCCCCCCCCCCCTTCATCCATAAAAAAATACACCTACTAAATTATTATCATACGCAGTATAGTTAGTGTCGCTAACCAACAATTTCCACGCCGTTACAACACCACCACGCAGCTGCCAATTCAATTAATAAACAATTTTTAAATTCCGTCCTCAAAAGGAAAAAAATAAAAAAAAAAAAAAAGCTGATATGAATAAACACACCACATGTCTAAACCACTAAATATAGTTTTTAAAAAAAATTACAGTATATGTTGTTCGCTCATTTGGAATTGTAATAAAAACGTTATGCCATTTACAAGATGTCGAAATTCCTCCAGCGTGATTGTTAAAACCAATATCTACTGTTGGTTAGGGTATAAATTCGGGCCCACTGCTAAATCTAGTTTTATTTAAAATCTCGTTCAAACAGTATGCCAAGGGTGGTCGGCATATGCAAATATTCGGATAATCGAATTGCATTAAAAAAAGCTCATATTTTTTGCTTGAATTTATTTAAATTTCAATAAAAAGCGAAAATGCAAAAATATTTGCATCCATATTTACAGTACATGTACTGTATAGGTAGAAACAATGTGGTAATGATAGGTGGTCCGGATAATCCAAGTTTTACTTTATTTTCAAAATATAACCAGGTAAAAATGTCACCAAAATGATTAAAACTGAACAAAAACTGATTTCTAATTTAAAAAAATTTTAAAAACGATTTCATTGCAAAAAAAAAAAAAAAAAAAATGGAAAAAAATTGTTCAATTGTTAAAATTTTAATAAAATTAAATGAAATTTTTTTTAAAAAATCGAAATTATACCTTTTATTTTATGCTAAAATGGATTTTTTCAATTTTAAGTTTTCGCCTTTAACTTAAGTTTATGTTAAAAAAAAAAAATTCAATCTCATTTACTCTTTATCGATAATTAAAATAACCAGGTACTTAAATTTAGGTCTCCCAAATTACAATTTTAATCGAAAAAATACGAAAGAAAGCTTTCGCTCTCTCAACTCTCTCTCTTCGCCATTTATAATTAATGCAATTAATTTAAATAGATGAAGAAAAACCTCCCACGAGTGAATAAAAATTAATCATCAAATTGCTTCGTTGAGATAAAAGATTGAGGAAAAAAAAAAAAAAAGAAAAAAAGATTTCCTCGGAAAAACTTTCATCTCACCCGTGCGCATTCAATTAAGACGCTCGCCAAATTTATTTTAATTATTTACACCAACAACCAATTCTCTCTATATACATATATATATTTTCCTCATCTTCATCATAAAAATAAAAAAAACTAAAATAAAAAAGAAAGAAGAAAAAAAAAAAAAACTTATCTAACTTTGATTCCTTTAATTTCGCTCGAGTTGTGCATAAAAAGCTATTACAGAGCCGCGAAAACAAATAACACACACCAAAAACAACAACAACAAACAACGACGTCAGTTTTCATGTAAAATTTAAAACTAATAAAGAAACTAATCCCCCCTCACCCCCACCCTTCCACCATCTTTCTTTTTTTTCTACCAGCCGTGAAAAGACTTAAATCCTAACCTTATACAAGATTAAATAGCAATTTTCTTCACCTCTTCTTCTACGAATTAAACGTTTTACATGCATATCTTTAAAAAAAAAAAAACACACAACAACATCGACGTGCATACTGAATGCGCACGCAGATGACGACGTAGAAGAAGCCCTATGAACACTGTACTGGAAAAGCAATTTGTTGTGTTATGTACACTTCATACGCCTATAGATAGATAGATAGATATACTCCCCGCGTATTTTTTTTTCTTATACAATATATTATACACACACCTCGTACACTTTATTTATTTTTTTTTTTCCCGAGGAGGAAGATTTTTTTTTTCTTAATAGCAGCACTAAGCGATATTACCACACCAGCATAAGATCACATACATATAGCGTAGTAGTAGAAGCGCCACCGCCGCCAAACATTACTACATCCAAGCATCGCCCGACAGTAATGAGTACATAAAAGTTTTATTGACAAAAATCTGTTAGACGAGAAGCGGGTGAGTGAAATCGTTGAGAAAATGGGTCTAGATCTTTATTAAAGTGGTGTTACGACACCAGGGATACGCGCGCATCACTCTCGCTCGCTCTCTCTCAAACACAAACAGACGCGAGGAGCAAAAATTGGAGCGAACCAAGTGCCTTTAGATGGATAGATACACAACTACTTGTGCGGATAATATAAAATTGATCAACAAAAGCTAAATAAAAATACGTGTGTAATAACGCGCATCGTTTTAATAGACGAATTGTGAATATTATTACATCTCTCTCTCTCTCTCTTTTCATCTATCATCCATCCTCCCCACACACACCCACCGACTCATTCTCCTTCCATCTTTCTCGCGCGATCATTTTTAATGTTCTAATAATTACTGGATGAGAAAGACGGGGAGGGAGAGAGAAAAAAAAAAGCCGAGATAGAAGAATTAAAAAAAAAAAAGTCGCATCGTGTATGTGTACTTTTTTTTTTATATATTTTTATTATATGTATAAATTGAATGAATAAATATGAGAGGAGCGAGAGATCGAAATCTGTTTGTCAAGTGCTGCAATTTGTTTACGACTCGTAAAAATATATCAAAAAATATTATTATTTATGTATACAACATACTGTATATATATTTTTTTTTTTACAAGTAAAGTTCGAGGGTCATAAAATTCCAATTATTTGAAGAGTAATTGGTTGCAAGGTTAGGTCGACTGATTAAGTCTAGATAGGAGGTATTCATAGTGATGGCTTCCAAAAACCGCTAGAAATAAGGAGCCCTTAAGTGATTTCTTAAGCTGTTTTCTAATCCACGTATTGCTTGAGAGAAATCTTAAGTCGTAACTTCATGCCCAAAAACTATTAGCACCTACATGTTAAGAAAATACTCGTCATAATTATTGCTGGCGATTTTGTCAAAGCAACAAGTCAATAAAAACCATAAAAAGAAGTAATTTTCGGAAATTTGAATATGAATAAGTTTAATTATTTTTTTTTTTCAACAAAAAATTCCGCAAAAATAATTCGTTTTTTTCATTAAAAAAAAAAACGGGAAGTAAAAAAAAAAATAAACTTTTTTGAAGATGAAACTAATTTTTATTATCCAAAAAAAAAAAAAAAAAAAACACCGATTTTCTCCGGACTAAAATCTCATTTGATTCGCTTTATTTCATTAAAAATTCGTCGCAGATGTTATAAAAATGATTACTTTACTCTCTCTCTCTTCCCCCCTATTTAAAATAATGAGCGAAAAGTAAGAAGTTGATATAAATTTAATTTGAAATCGCGTGAACTATTTCTATTTAAGAACTCGCATTTAAAAATAAAATTTCAAAATTCGGCTGTATAAAAATATTTTTCGTTGCCCTGATTTCTTTTCGTAATGACTCAAATTAAGTTTTTGAAAAATCCTTTTTTTTTCTCTCTCTCTATTTCGAAGCATAAAACAAGAAAATAATAGTCTAATTTTCAAGCCCCGAAAATTTGGTATAATCTCCCCGCGCGTATAACCGAGCCATTAGAGCTGAGCGCGTAAAACTCCTCGAACCTTAAAATACAATTTTCCAAACAACGTTTTAAAGCCGAACTACCACGCGAGCACGTGAAACGTTCCGGAATGCCATATCCAAATTGGCTCCGGCACAAAAAAATAAAAAACTTTTTCGGGGTTTTTAAAGTTGGCCACCCCCAATCAGTCCCCCAACGCTCAACCTACACTCTCGACACAGAATCCGACGTGGATTCATTTTCAAGCCACCAACCAAAAAAAAAAAAAAAAAACAAACGTCGTCGCATATATACAGTACATGTACACACAAACGACGAAAATAACCCCAGAAACGAAAAAAAATAAAAATAAGCCGAACGGAACCGCTTTTTTTTTTTGCCAGAAAGATCGTCAGAACGGAAGAAGCCAACGTTAAGGCTATTTTGATCGGATCACACGCAAAAAAATATATTGCATAATATAATTTCATCAAAACTATTAATAAAAATACGCCCTCAAACGACATAAATAACGCTTATTTTTATTTCCAAAGCCAGCATTTCTCGTAATGTTTACGAGTTTGGATCGCTTCCTAAAAAATTAAAATTCCATACAAAATAAAAAAATATATAAATTTCTCGCGCAAACTAGATTTTAATTAGTGAAAAAAAAAAACATAAAAAAACCGT
Organism: Polydesmus complanatus; assembly: GCA_034692225.1. Taxonomy (NCBI): domain Eukaryota; kingdom Metazoa; phylum Arthropoda; class Diplopoda; order Polydesmida; family Polydesmidae; genus Polydesmus; species Polydesmus complanatus. The sequence continues at coordinate 22,009 of JAQGAZ010000393.1, read as the reverse complement.
GCTCTAAAATTAAATTTCGAGATATATATATATTTTTTTTACTTTAGAAAAAAAAGTTTTCATTTCATTCTTGTTTTTCATCGAACTCATTGCCATTTCACTCGACGCTTAGCCATTTCCCCGTTTAAATTTCAGCTGTTCTATTTATATTTAAAAAAAACAAACAAACACAAAAGAATGAAAGAAAAAGAAAAAAATGGGAAAACAATGTATATAATTCTTCGTTAATTAACACCTATACGCTTGTTTTAGCAGGTGATTTGTATCTAGTAAAAAATATTAAAAAAAAAAAAAAAAAACATTCACGAACATAATAAATTTCGTGATTTATGAAACCGAAATTCGTATAATTACAAATCGCAGTGGGTTATTTCAAAACTAAATTGATTTACCGTTGAAAACAAATTGTAAATGCAAAAAAAAATATTCATCTACTGATATAAAAAAAAATAAATCCAAAAAAACAAACAAACAATTTTTACTTTATTGCACCTTCATAATAATTAAAAGACAATTTAGTAATATATTGTAGTAAAAACAAGAAACGATGACCCTAAGGACCCTTGCAGGATCCGCAATAAAAATGCACCGACAAAAAACAATAATAAAAAAAAAAAAAACACCAACAACAATGATGATGATGATGAAACAAAAAAAAAATAATAATAATATGGAAAAGTACAACAAACTGTGTCGACGTAGATGAGAAACGGAAACAGGAAATCAATTAACGAAACCGCACTGATTAAATAGCACCGACTTTTAATTAAAGTATGTTCTGTAATTACCATTAGCATCCCACCTCTCCCAACCAACACGCGACGGTTCCTCCTGTCCAAACAAAAACTTTTCTCATTCGTTCAGTAATTATATCGAATGAAAAAAAAAAATTAAATTAAGATGCAAATTATTTCAAATAATTAGAATGCGCATGTGTCATTGTCACAAAATAATGAGAACGAGAGAAAAAAAAAATGCTTAGATACAATAATATAATATTTTAGTACCAACTAGAAGATCCAGTTTAACATGGAATTAAATCTCGATTTAAACTGTTCTTCATACGTGCAAAAAATACATGTGTCGAAAAGCAGGTTTAGCCCAATGAGATTTTTATTGGATTAGACCTGTTTTTGCTAAGGCCCAGCGCAACATATTACACTTGAAAATAAAGTCTAAATCAATAGGAATCTCATTGGACTAAACCTGCTCTTTGAAGGTGTCTACAATAATTTTCTAATTTTCAGTTTGTCTTACCGTATTTTGTTTTAATTTGGGCGAGCTATAATTGTTATTATTATTATTGACAACAATAATTATTTTTCCTAATTTTTTTTGTTTTTCCCCCATATTTTAATTATTATTTTCACCATACAGTTTTTCCCTTCGTTGATTAAAATTGGCGAGCAGAACTTTAGCGCACATGGAGAGTTGATTTACTGCTTTTACAAACAGTTTGAAAGGTACAATATTCCACCCAATACGTGAATAAATCAAAAATTATTATTTAAAAAAAAAAAAAAACATATTATGTTCAAAAAATAATTTTAATTACTACTTTCAAGTCTTTCCAAAACTTGTTTTATACCGGTAATTACTTTGTTGGTTCAATTCCAGTCACGAGCCTTCATATTATGTGGGTGGATTAAAATAAAGAGAGAGAGAGGGGAAAAAAAAACTGTTTAGAAATTATTTAACCATCCGACCTGACCGAAAATAGATTCGCATTGCCAACGAGTGATACCACCACCCAACCAACCCACATACATTTTTTTTTTCTTTTCTCCCTAAGCTTGAAACTTAAGGGATCAAGTGAAAGAGAAGATCTCGCTCCACCCAAACATCCTCTTCAAACTCACTTCCGCAAAAATAAACTTCCTTCATTTTTTTGAAAAAGACACAAAGTTTTGTTGAGAAATCTCTCTTCGACGACTCCGCCCTACACACAACGTTTTAATATTATAAATCATCGTGACTGAAAAATTCCTTCGTCTTTTTCAAACAAATTTTTCTTCTTTAAAAAAGACAAAAAAAAAAAAAAAAAACTCTTCTTTCGATGATAACCGCAACGACGACAATAGCATAATAAGAGCTTAATTATACGTTAAACGAGTGCATCGATTAATAATAACTGGAGAAAAAAAAATCCATTAATAGGCCAAACAAAAATGCAAATAAACTTAATCAAAATCAAAAAATCTAATACCTATTTATTCCAACTTCCTGAAAAGATAATTGCGAATAAATAATGATATTAAGCATGTGCTTCAAATCTAAAACACATTGAAATGTCATATACCGTACGGTTACATTCAAATGCAGTTTTGGTACTCTAACCCCAAAGCATTAAAAAGTAAGAAATCCGGTGGCAACAAAAAAAAATAACCCAAGTTTTCGACCTAAGATTAAAATCGATAATGTTCCGAACCCATTTTATTAAACAGACAATGTGTATAATGCCTGTTTAATCGAATTACCCGTGACAGATAAGCTTCCCACCAAACTAATTTTCAAAGAAGAAAGCGGGTTCGCCACCACATCTACGAGTATATAGCCGCTTCAGTATCAGATCTGCACAAAAATAATTCTCAAAGAAATTTAATAATTCAATAATCTACGACTCCGTGCACTTAATTTAATTGAATATCAAAATCCGAGCGAAAAACACTTTTTTTTCTCTCTCTCTGATCCACCACCCCCTTTTTGTTGCGCACGATATTCCGTATTTTATACACCGTAGTATAATAACAAACGCGTTAACGATGTTTTCATTGTGCTAGGTCTCTACGCACACCAAAAATAAAAAAAAATTTCAATTAGCTAATTAAATCTTAGTTGTAATTAGTGAGTCTTGTGTGTACATAATTATAAAGGCTTTTCATCTCTTTGCTATAGTGCACTCTCGTCATCCATTAAACGCGACGTCCGCATGATCCAGTGAGGACGCGCTCCCTCCCTCCCCACAAGAAGAAAAACATCTGTTGGCTGGAAAAACATTAATCACCAGGCACAAACACTTGCTCCAAAATTCAGCTCGTACGTCGTCTGTTTTCACTTTCGACGATTAAAATCGAGTTCAAATTTTATGATTAAATCTTCATTTTCGAAATTCAATTCTCTATTATTATTATTAGGCCGTACTAGAGAAAATGTCGTTACAACAAGTTATTTCGTTAAATCCAACCATTTCAAATTAATTTTATAATTTCACGTGATTTCAAATGTGAAGCAAAATGTCTTAATTTTTAAGAAACAAAATCACAAATATTCAAAAACGAGGGGGGAAAAAATCTCGAACCTCAGATATCACTCTGTAACAATACCATTGCAAAAAAAAAAAAGTGGAACGCAGATTTCGTTCAATATCGAATAATGTCAAAAACAACAACAACGACGAAATCGACCTTTTACGTAACCGTTTATCCTATATTTTAAAAATGTCAAAGCAAAAAAATATATTAAAAAATAACGTCAACAAACAATATAATTGAATGTCAAAATAAAAATAACCCGACAGCAATTAAAATCCATCCATTTTTTTTTTTGCCATTTTAAAAACCACACAAAAGTAATCTGATTATTCCATTATAATATTATTCTTGGGATATAAATTTAGGAATGACATTTTCTAATGCATTTTCCAGAGCATCAGCTTAGCTAAAATAAATTATTAAAAAGTTCGTTGTATCGATATTTCCATCGTTAATAAGACTAATTTTAAGAAAGAAAAAAAGCATTTACTGTATTAAGCTAAAAATGTATTTTGGAAACGCATAATAATCTTTCTTCGCACGTACATCTAAGTATATCTTAGCTATATTACTACCTGAACGGTACAGTGCGAATGACGTCAACGCCTATAAAAAGCAATGAAAAGTCAAAAAAATGCTAGTCATTGCCGTAATCAATTATCGATTTTAATTATAATTTGCCTCTCGCTCTCTCTCTCGCTTTCATTCGAACAAAAAGCTATCTAAGCAGAAAATCCGACTTTCCCTAATGACCAACTGCTAATTACTTTCCCCTACCAACTAATTAACTTAAATTCGCTAGGCATAATCGCTACTTTCTTCCATTTGCCAAAATTTCGATTTTCACATTTAATTGGCGCTCTCCGTTAGCCTCGGGGTACTCACCCCAGCAAAAATAATTAAAAACATAGAAGCCAACCAATGAGAATCATCCGTTTATTATCAATTTATTTGTTTGCATTGACTTCACTAACAAATATTTATACCGAATTAAACAGACGTCTGTTATTTTCTGAATTTTAATAATAACGTTACGAACCCAAAAACTATTTTCAACTAACAGCATTTTTTTTTTTTTTTCATTCTTTTTTCCTTTTCCTACTGGTACAGTATAATATGGATTTTTGACCGAACGAGTAATAAATCGAGATGGATGGTGTGCTCGCGTCTATCCGATCGATAACAATAAATAACGATTCTTTAGCAAAGCGCATCAATAATTCAGATAAACAAAATTGTTTCCCAGGGTTTTGCTAACGATTACAACAATGCAAATTGCGCCGCATAAAAACTCGTCAGAACAAAATCGTTAATTTTGCACGTACGCAATTTACACCCAATAAAAAATAAATTAATTAAATAATACTCATAAAAAAATATGTATAATAATGATGCAATTAAAATAGAAAAATTAACATGAGAAATTCCAGGTGAAAGAACATTATCAATTTGCAGTGTCAGAAACGTCAACACAATAAATAATTAGAAATGACGTCATTAAACTGCTTTAAAAAAAAATAATTAATATTTTTTTTTTTTTAGATTTTTCCCAATCTAAATTAAAAAAAAAAAATTTTTTTAAACTAACCAATAAAACAAATTGTCCGCCTCTTTAAATTTGTTAACGAAAAGCTTTTCCGTTTATACTCTTGAAAAAAAAATAATTTATTCAACGAATGAATAATTTTAATGTTTGTTTTTCCTAGTATCGTGATAAAATATCAGCACTATACAAATAACAATAATAATAATAATATAAAAAAAAAAAGAAAGAAAGGATGTGAGAAAAGGGACGACAATATTTGTTCGTGTACATCTCTTAAAAAGTTTGTCCAACACGTGTAAGATTTTTGCAATTGATCAAAGAACATAAAAATATAATGTCGATTATTACGTGCGCAAACAATAGAAAAATATTTTTATGTCTCACCCCACCCCTCCCTGCTTACTTCCCAAAATGACATAGCGGAAACGACGCTCGTAAAGTCAATTCTTATAGTAGTTCCGAAGGTGTAAAGTGAGCGCGCGTGTCGTCAGACAAGTTGTCCATAATCACGCAAACTTCGACCCACTTGGAGAAAAAAAAATGGTGCTCACGAGAGCTTTGGTTCAGGAACCGAGGTGGGCGCCGCAGCTGCCAAAAACCATTTCTTTTTTTTTTTTTAAAAAAAAGGAAAGGTAAATAAATAAATATATACAGTTTGTATGAGCATAATGTGAACGGAAGGTGATCATGACTGTAGGAGGGAGAGTGATGGTGACAACAGGAATGTGGTCTTGAGCATTTTCAAACAACTTCCCATCATACGTTGAAAAACAGTAAATAGATAGAAAGCGAGAGTGAGAGAAAAAGAATAACTTTTCTTCCCCTGCTTCGCTTTATTTATATTGATATAAATTATACCCTACTTTGTTATATTTATGTTCTAATTATCAATTTAACATCAATAAAACTTCTTTTTTTTTTTTTTTTTTTGCTTTCCAACCAAAACAAACGGTACAAATAATTCTTTAAAACGGTTTAAATATACTTCAACCAAACTCGAATTTTTTTTTTTTTTTAAATGGACTATTAGAGAAGAAAATTATAATGAATACTCAACAAAATGAAATACGTTTAAAACGAATTAAAAAATATTTTATGGAAATTTCTGAAATCTTTTCAGTAGAACCAAGTGAAATTCGCTTTACCGAAATAGCTGCAACAAAATTATTTTCAGGACTGAAAGTGTATCTACTGTATTTACATCCATTTTCAGCACATGTACAGTGAACATAATTTTTAGACTTTAAAATAATTACACCCAAAATATCGAAAAAAAATTTCGGATAAAATTAAAAAATCGAAATTTCCCAGTTTTTTTCAACCAGAAAAAACTTGAACTCCGAGGTATTGTAATTAATTTTATTGTACAGTATTTAACCAAATCTCGTCCTACGTATAATTACTTCTAATGCACATTCCACATACTCCCCCCCTTCAAAAAAAATCTATATTAGCTTATTTGTTTATATTTTGTCGGATGACCCAAGTTTGAAAACGTCTCCCAGCTGTTAATGATTGGCAGCTGTTAAACACTCTCGACTCCAGGATTAAGCGCTTATACACTAGAGAGAGAGCTCACCGTCGTAGTTGTTTCGAGGATTGCCTCGTGTGATACCGGATCAATTCGAAGAGCCCACTCGCTGAAGGTGGGGGAGAGCATGAGCGACGCAGGATGAGACAGAGAGAGAAGGGAGAACGCGAGCCGAGGGTAGGAACCAGCTCGGAGGAGCATTGGCAGGTGAAGTCAAGGGACGACGACGACGGAGGACCGGTTCCGCCGGATTAGAAAAAGAGAAGGGAAAATGAGAGGCAGATGAGGGGGTGGCGTTAGGAGAATTTTAGGGAGAGAGAATTTAAATTTATGCGAGGGATACATCTGTGGGTAAGGAGTTGAGGTCGAACTTTTTTAGGACCAGTTTTCAACCCCCTGCATACATTTCAACGGTCTGTTTCACCTTTCACGTCAAGGTCATGACTTAAACCGCCTTTCTTCTCCTACCACCCACTTCCCCCCTTCCCCTCTCTTTCATTCCTGCTCTCCCCCCCTCTCTCATTTCCATCGGTTCCATTCAGCCTTTCTCCCCTCCCTTCAACCACCCCTCCCCATCATCCCTCACCCTAACTGCCACTCATTCGCCTTCCTTCCCACTCACCCCCTACATACCCACACACACACACCTTAAAAATGCCGGGTATCTAGAAATTGTAAGCCTGCCCGAGGTGAGTAGTTAAAAGACAGCTATCCCGAACCCCCCCTCCCATCTGACAACACCACTTAATCAGCGTGGAACTCGATTGGACGATGAACAAAAACCTATAATTAAAGAATTTACCTTTAAAAATAAAAACAACAACAAACTACGTGTTTTCTCAAGTTTTTCTTTTAAAAAAAATGATTTTGGATTTCGATATAGCTTTTTTTTCCCCACGTCTGATGTCATAAATAAGCCCTGAATTCAGTTGAGGTGTCAGCTGTGAACCACACCACCTACACCGTTTCCTTTATAATTTTTTTTTTTTTTTTTTTAGTATTACTGTATTATTATTTTTCCCTGTCCGAAAACAATAACTACAACAGGTAGGTCAGTTCGGGTTAGGCGTTTAAATCCAATTAGAACCATTACGTTCAGTTAATGCAACGAAACAAAATTACACGTTTCCGATGCATTGTGTTTCTGAGTCATACTGGGGGTTGTACTACTGTAACAGTCAACGTTTGCACTGGAACTACGTACATAAATGTTCGTTACATTAAAAACAATAGAACGTTCTACATCATTTTACCGCTAAATGATGACAAAATAATAATTTGTAGAAATTTTTTGTTATTAATTAAAAAAAATAATTTATTGATCAAGCGTTTAGTAAATTTAATTTTCGTGCTTCTTTTTTTTTTTTTTTAAAAAAACCCTCTCCTCATCTTCAAATTCAAGACAGGAATGCCTTCTTATTAGAAAGAAAATGGGAAGGGATGAAAGAGGGGAAGTGGGAGGAGGAGGGCATGAAGTTGACGGGTAATTCGTACACTGCGCATGTACCAAATGAGAAAAATTCAATTTCTTTAGTTGGTCTTCTGTTTAATTTTCTTCGTTTCTCGTTATGACCAATCGTTCAAAATTGCCCTAGCCTCGTATGGCATCACTATTGAACTTTTGCTTGACCAACAAAACAGGAAATTAATTTCACCGAGTCTCTCTCTTTTTTCCATCCCTCCCTCTCTCGTTCTCTATACTCCGGAATCCGTTAGAGACGTACATTCGCGAGCGAGTACACACAATTATTATTATATTCAATATTGTATATAAAATATATAAACGAAAAAAAAAAAAGCATTTTCTTAACGGGAGGGACAAATATTTCGAAATTCGGTCATATTAAAAATAAAAAAAAAAAACTAATTTATTTTCTGCGGAAAAATCCAAAGTACCATTGAGTTTGTTTTAAACAAAACCTTTGTTTACTCTTCAAAATGGTCGTTGAGAAAATAAAAAGCGGCGCTCTACAGGTAGAAGAAAAATACATTTTTATCATCATGTAAATAGAAAATAATATATTTTCTTCGATGACCATTCTGACCTTCCCTGAAAGATTCTTCTATTTTCGATAAACAAAAGCGACCATCTTAATACCCCGAAGGGGTTAGTTGATATCAACTTTAGTACCGTAGTAGCTATATATGTATTAGATATTCAGGCAAAAGTAGGCGTCACCTACGATACGCTGGCGCTCTTTCCTCTTTGAGACCCCCCCCCCCCCCACCACTTTCATCTTAAAGCTGAGAAGCTAAACGTTGAGGCAAAAGCGGCGAACCAAAACTGACCTCTTGCTACTTAACCTGAACTGATGGCGTCAATCTCTTTAATACCAAACGGCGTGTAAAAAGCCTTCGAAATAGACTTTCTCCCTCCCATCAAATATCATTTAACACAACGTGCATTATCAATGTAACTGTTGCCCTGGCAGCGGTAAGCATCAGTTACATTCAATTAAAATCGTTTACATTTTGGTTCTTAACTCAGTTAAAATTCCTCTTAAATCTATACGAATGCATTAAAAATTATTTTTTAAATAATATAATCCCATAACTATTACTTTCCTATTATGAAAATTTCGGTTTCCAAACAATAATCTTGCAGTTCTTATCACCTAGCTACATTTGACTGCATTCGATTGAGCCAAGTTTAATTACGAGGCGTAGTTTACCGACTTAGGTAACAATGGAGAAAGAAAATAATAATAATAAAAAAAAAAAAGATATTTGCACTTACTTAATGTAGTCTTGTTTGCAGAGGATCATATTACTCTTGAAATAACACGAGTTGGCATGTTCCGCCAGCGCTATAAAGCAGACAGAGCACTTGAGGCACGAGGTGTGCCAATAATTGTCCACCGCTTTTAACAGAAATCGATCTGTAATTTTCCTTCGGCATCCTGCGCACACGGCACCACCATCACAGGGTCCCCCACTGTTAGGAAACATTCCCCCGGGAACCCCCATTCCCATCCCCCCTCCTCCTCCTCCAACCATCCCATTTCCAGGAACACAACCAGGTCCGATCATCCCCGGTCCATGTCCTCCTCCTCCGCCGGGTCCGGGTCCTCCTCCCGGCACACCGCCTCCCCCCGCTCCTCCGTTGCCTCCTAGCTGGTTGTTTTGAGACGTGGGTCCTCCTGGTGGTCCTCCTCCATTCGGCATCCCTGGATGCATGCCGACAGAGTCATGGCCATGTCCACCGGTCAGAGGGTCGGATGGATTGTGGTTCATAACCCCACCAACGCCACCGCTATTTCCTCCTCCTCCGCGGCCGACACCCACTCCTCCACCGCCCACCGCTCCACCTCCTCGTCCGCCACCTGCGCCACCTCCAACGCCACGGCGCTGACGACCTCGCTTGTTAATCCCGATGGTGACGACCGGGTAGTACCGTCACAATCCTTAGTACCGCACACAACCTCACCGTCAAATTCCCCTCCTGGACACCTGGTTCGGACCGGAAAAAAGGCCAAAAACCCTTCTTCGGTGAATTCAACAAAATAAAAGAAAATAAAAAAAAAAAATAACAAGTAAAAACTACTTGTTTTAAGAGGAAATTACGTCACGCTAATGTTTCCTCATAAGAACCGCGTCGTTTCTATTTTGAGCATAACTTTTTTTTCTTCGGTCCAACCAAACTTTTTTTTTCCTCCAAGTTCTCCTCTTCTTTTTTTTTTTAAACACTTTTTCTTCCCATAGTCATCATCTTATTGGTTTTCTGCAATAGATGAAAAAAAAAAATTAATAAATAAATAAATACGAGAAAATGAATAAATAATGAGCGACCAGGAATTCAACTAGGCGTTGAGGAACGCATTTGCGATAATTACAGGATAAATATAAACCGTGGCTGAGTAAGGAGAAGAGATGGGGTGTAGGTGGGGTGATTAATTGATATTGGCAGAAAACCCTGGCACTCGCGAACTGCACTCTCTTCCATTAATTTCCAGCTCGCTCACCCACCCCATTCACCCCCATCATCTCTTTCCCTTAACCCGCCCACACGATATGTCTCTTACTCTCAACCCCAACCCCAAAACTTTCAACCTGTTGTCATGGTAACGCAGACAAAAAAAAAATACCCGGCGTAATTACGCGCGAAAACAAAACTCGCCTTTCTGCGTCGAGGCGATTTGAGAGAGCCGAACTAACTCGGCTTCCCCCGCTCCTAATCAACGTTCGAACGGAGAAAGAGAGAGAGGTCGGTCAACTCGAACCCGTTTGCCCAACCGACAGCCAGCCTCCATGCAGCATGCTCCACCGCCATTTTGCTTCATTTTTCAATATATTCGTCTTATGCTAATTCGGGAGTACCACCCTCCCCTTTATCTCGCACCAACTCTTACGAAGACTCGAGATTGCTAGCACGTGAAACTTTGTCTGTAAAGTTGTGATAACCTAAGAGGATGCGCGCGCATCTTCCCAAAAAAATTACCGATCCACACTGCGCAGGAAACCCCCTGGCTACCTACAAATTTCGATCACCGCTGTAGCCCCCGTCACGAAAGAAAATAATAATAATTGATTAAGCGTTATTTATCACGAAATTTTATCTGCGCTATCATTATCGCTCAGATTTATGAATAGGGTTTACAAGTAATAAAATTTAATTTAATTTTGCTAACGAGCGGCGGGGATTAGCTTAAAAAAAAAAAGTTAAGTTTGCAATTATTTAACTCGTTTAAAATTCCGATAAGCCAATCTACTTTTTTTTTTTCCTTCGTTTTCTTCAAGGGCAATAAAATATGACTGGGGTAAAAAAAATTTTTGATAAGGCAATAATGTTGTTCTTAATAATTTATGAAATCTCTTTTAAGCACTTTTAATTAAATAGTAATTATGTAGAAAACGGTGGGTTTTTTTTTTGTAGTTTTGACCTTTTTTTATTTTTCATATCAAAAATCTTAAATTAATATTTACCAATAATTGAAAATGTAATCTGATTGAAAACGCACTTATCGTTTGTTATTTTACAAGAAATAATCGGTTTTTCAACCTAAATCATTTTTTTATTTAACGAAAATACTGTACTGTACCTGCAAGTTATCTACTCGCCCGAATTCTATGTACGCGTATTATTAACTTTTATTCTTCGTATTTTAGCAAATTAGATTTGAAACTCAAAACAATCAATTATTGAACTTGCGGCAATAGCCAGGCAACTCCACTTTTTGACTGGGATAAATGTTATAAAGTTGTGGGAGGAAAAAGATTCAGCTCACAAAAACCGTAAATGATTCGAATATCGACTTTAACTCATCACTTCAATCGATTTTTAAAAAGTGATTACCGACTATTCATTTTCCCCGATACCCATCAAAATCGAGGATTAACGAAAATCGCTTATCAAATCGCTCGATAAAACTTATTTAAAAAAAATATATATATATATATTCTACAGTAATATAAAATCTGTAATTGCTAATTGGTACTCCCCAATTCCCTCAACTACCTCCAAAACACGAGACCTTTCGAACGGCATCATCTCACATGCTAGGCTAGTAATTACACGGCCTACCCCACCCACTTGTATACCGTGTGTTTTTCATCTCTTGATAAAATACCACACTCAAGCCGATGCGCGTCCATTTATTTATTAAATTGGTTGATTAAGAAGCATCCAACTTTTCTATAGCCTTCGCAACGCAATTATCTAAAAATCCAAACAGCGAACGTCAATTACACTGAGGCCCCACCCACCTAAACCCCACCCCCACACTCTCTCTCATCCACTTTCATCTCCATTCCAGGCGGATGGAACTGCATAGACTATTGCTCGTACCCGCTACACACATCCTTCAAGCACGGCACGTCGACCAGCCGTATACTATATAAGCTTATTAACTTTTGTTACTAATGAGACACCAAACGAGATTGCACTTCCGTTTGGCGTCTGCTACCGCTATTACTGCGCATGTGTGTGTGTGTGCGTAGTATTATACGAGTCGAGCATCGACCGGTCCAAACTAACGAATCGCCTTTCACATCCCAAACAATTTAGAAAGCCAAAAAAGAGACGTTTTCCAGCCCACCACCGCACCACTTTGCGCTGGTGTCGTCGTCGTCGCACCTAATTAAATAAACTAATAAAGTCACATGCCAATTTTCAAAATGCCTACTACTACGTACTACTACCCAACAAAAAAATAAATGATAAAAAAAAAAAAAAGTTTAAAGAAGGGAAAAAAAATACACTTTTCAAATGACCAAATTTAGTTCGTTAAAGTAGTAGGCTATGCAGTTGTTGAGGGTTTTTTATTTTTAAAAACTCATTTATTTTCCATTCAAAAAAATAGATGAAAAAAAAAAAAGTGACGGAAATTCGTAGGCACTATAATAGCCTCAATTTGCGCGCGTGATAAATCGATAAGAATAAAATGGTAAATAATAATATGATTTTAAAATGAGATTTTAAGTTTTGGAACTATTATTGTTTATAGTTATTATGGTAATTTTTTTTAGCTCCATAATTTTTTTTGCTTTTTATGAGAGAAAAATAAGATAGGAAGTTATTATCCAGACAGACATAAACTTAGTTTTACAGTACAATTGTTCATGTATCTGGTAATTTGCAACAAAAAACACATTGTTGTGATTGTTACTCATTTTTTAAAAATGCCACATTTCAGAATTTTGTGTAGCAAAATCATCTTTTGGAAGCTTAATTAACATTAATTTATCACCAGGTTATTAATATCTTTAAGATTATAATTTAAAACCGTGAAAGAGCCGTGCAAAATAAGCACCGTATAAATCGAGAATTGAGTGTACTATACAGTAATAATTTATTTCTAGAATTTATTAGAATTTTTAAGATAAAAAATCACAGCATTGTAAGAAAAACCATTATACACCATAATTTTCGCCTATTAATTAACTAAAATAAACATAAAAAAAATTGCTTAATTAGCTACCATTTAACTTGATTTTTTTTTTTTGCTAAAATTAAATTGCCTTAAAACAAAACTAATTCATGCTTTCAACAACACATAATAAATATACTTTTCTTTTTGTGTCTGCTCCAGCTCAACAATTTCACTTCAATTGTTCTAAAGTTTCACTTAAAAAATGTAACTACTAATTTATTAAACACATTCTTTACTATTACAATGGTTGAATCGCGTTGAAATAACTTGATTACAGCTGACTAGAAAAAAGATTGTATTGAATTTTGCCGAAAAGTGCAACAACAACTGATTTAAATTTAATGCTCCATCTATGGAATAGGATTAAACAAAACCTTGCATTTTTTTTTTTTAATATTACTCCCTGCCATCGTACGTCTACCAGAAGAAAAATCGAAACACTCTGCTATAATAATTGCGGGGATACGTCTATTGAATTACTAAATTTTGACTTTTTGATTTCCCCAAACGATTACACAAAATTCACACGCTCTTTCTTCTACAGGGTGAACGCGAATTACCTCTAAATTTGCGGTGAAAATAATCGTAATAATACTTTTTAAGAGCAAGCCGCAATATCAATCTTAATTAGAAATTCGTCTGGCCGACACTTCCTGATTACCCTCACATTTGAAAACCAGCTGAAAATTTACAAAAAGAAAAATTATTTAAATCTAAAAATAATTTTAAATTATTAAATCAATATTCATTTAATTTTTTCCTAAGTCAAAACACAAGGCAAATCCTTCATTTTTTACGCGATGGTTCCTGGAAAAACCTAGCGTAAAGACGAAAATATTTCGCAAAAAGTAAAAATTTGCGTTTCTAAAAGTCACTTTTTTCCACAAAATTTTCGCTTTGCAAATTGCGCAAACGTGAAAATCTCGCCTCATCCTAAAATAATTTCGCTGCCGAAACTCGTACGACGAAAAATTAGGCTAATTAATTTTAATTGCTTACGCACATTTTAACTACCGCAATAAAATCTTTATTCCTTCTTACTACTTTTTTTTTTCTTCTTAAATTTAAAAAAGAAAAAAAAAGTACGTTTTTACTCAGTTAATTAAGTTAATAACGTAATAACAATTCTTCGAAAAATAATTCTCGCCGGTAATTATTATTCCCCCCCCCCCTCCCATCCAATTTCCAAAATTAAAAGAATAGCCCGAAGATGACTTGATCTGCGAAATGTAACGCTTAATAGAAAGCGGTCGAAATAAGTGTAAATTTATATTCAATGAGCGGCTCTACTACCAGATGGGTGCTGGTGGTAGCGGAGGTGAACAACAGCCAAGTAAACTTAATTACAAAGCACTCCAATAATCATAATAATTTCTATGCACATGCAAAAGCGGAGCAGCAGAAAAGTTTTTAGAATATTGTAATACACAAAATAATAATTATTTTCTACGACACTTTTCCCTCCTCCACCAAAAAAAGATTTATGAGCGAATTATTGAAATGAGTTGGCCGAGTCCCTCACCGCGCCTATTAAGTCATCCCGAACTCGCTGCTGCTGCTGCCTCTGCCTAATTAATTATGAGCACCCTATTTTTTATTTTCAATTACCGAGCTAATTATAGACGAAACAAATTAGTCTAGATATTTTCTCCTCCATATAAGTCTCCAGCGGTCGTCTGCACGCTCTTAAATTAATACACGTCGAATCCAAAAACAAAAAGAAAGAAGAAAAAAAAAACCCCCTACCGTTACCTCACCCATCACCCCCCACCCCTCTCGACGACACAACCGACGTCAGCAGCATCTGCTACCATTTTAATTAATTCATTATCGATATTGTCGCTCTCATCGTTATCGAATCAGGCTAATACCATCATCAATAACCTCCGAAACAGACGATGTGCGTGCGCATCTCGTTCGTCATCGAAATGAGTAAAAGCCAATACAGTCTAATGATAATAGAAATCCGTGAATAAACACATAAGGCTGGGCACCGAAATTAATAAATCATCTGCACAAACAATGCCTTAGCCGATTTTGCTATTTTGAAATAATACAACAACCTGCATAAATAACATTGGCTTGAAATAGAAATATCCGACATTGGCTGGAGTACCCCACTTGCAATGAGAAAAACCAAAGACATTTTTATTTTATTTGGGATAAGCTGCATAATAATTATTAATTCATTTTCTTATTCGTCTTAATAAATGCCGATGATGATAGATGATAAATACCAGCTTTTTATTAAATCCATGACCGACCCAACAGTATCTGGAATTTATAATATGAATAATCTACACCAGTGCCTCGTTTCATAATGCGTTGCTATTAGCGTTTTACTCGTATGTGTACCCTGGTTCTAATATAGTTCCTTACACCATGGGTTCTAATATGGTACCCTGATTCTAATATTGTACCCATGTCGATGCTGACTATTAGGGTCAGAGTAGCCTACATAGAACTCAAAGCAAATAGTATGAGCTTGAAACTCATTTTGAAACGGGAGCCCTGCCTGTTCATATTAATTAATTTTTTCTTCCATTTAATGATTTAATAATATTAACAAAATCAAACATTTTGTTATAATTATTACAAGAGCTAAGCTTCCACCTGAACAACTTCCAAGAACTTCACTTCATAGAATTTTAATAACATTACAAATTTTACCATTGCGTTCACTTCAACTAAACACAGTAGATAACACAATTAAAATATGGTTTTTCTTTCATTTAAATATATAAAATAATAAAATAAAAAGTTAATATGGACATCTAATATTCAATATGAAATTAATTCTTTAGGGAAACGGTCCCAAGTTATGAAAATTGTTAAGCTATGAATGATGTCATGTTTTACAACTTGCTTTTCAAACTCTTTTCAGAATTTTCTCTAAAATAAAAAAATAAAGCACAAGAGTCACAGATTTTGAAAACGATTAAAAAACGTTTTTCCAAAATAGTATCTATATTCCAAAAAATAAAAAAAAAAACTAATTTCTCATTCGCCGATTACGTTATGCAAAAAAATTCAAAACCAAAAACGCTTTCTTTTAACTATTCAAAACTTTACTCTCTTAAGATTCAAATTGGAAACAGAGAAAAATACAACATAACACACGCGGTTTTATGCAATTATTTTTATTCCGTACGGGAACTCTGAAAAACCGCGCGCGCATATTTGATTCAGCCAAAATTACCCCGGCGATATCTACAACGCCTGCATAATTAAGCGACAATATAAAATTTTTTTGAAAAAAAAAAACTTCAAACACAAACTAAGAGATAAAATCTTCCCAAAAAAAAAATAATAATAATAATAAAAAATTCATCCACTTTTCTGAAATTTCACGACCTCTCGTTGATTTGTCTAAACTAATGCGAGACCAAAAGATTAAAAATCTCGTCTTATAAAAGCTCAAAAAAATAATAATAAAATTAATGCAGTTGGTTAAAAAAAAAAAAAAAAAAAAAGAGGTTGAAAGCCACCAAAAAGCTCGCATTAAATTATATTAACAGCATCTATAAAAGTTGTACGTGTCCGTGCGGTCCTTCGCGTGCGGCGGCTGCTGCTTCCATACACCTCTATGCACATACTGTATGTGTGTGCGTATGTTCAGGCGCATATAAATTTTAATTAAATCTATTGTTATAATAATATATAGTTTTTTTTCTCTCCTTCACTCTCTCCATCCCACTCGGCGAGATGGTCACACCCCTACGTCGCCCAACTACAATCACTATCCCACCTGAGAGTGCGTACCGTAGGGGTCTCATCTGCATTTATATACATCTACACAACCATTCCGTATACAGTATTATGTAATAATAATTTTCCTCTTTCTCTCTATCTCTCTCTCTCACTCACGCTTTCACATCACTCCCGATGTTTTTCCCATCCTCGCTAATGGCTGCCAGCTATTTCGGGGTGGTTGTCTAGTGTTGTCATTTGTGACTGACAACCACATCCCTTTCTCCCACCTTCACCAACACCCACAATTATTCTTTTTTTTCTCTCTCTCCCCCCCCCCAACCACCCCCCATCACTCTCTCGCTCACCTGAACCACTCCTCCCTCCACCTCCCTTTCAGTCCATACACCTCGCATCCATCACTCGGTTATTACGTTATGGATTTTACATTAATGAAAACGTACGCGAGCAGAGTGTGAAGGCAACTTTTTTTTTTCTTCTTTCTTATCCCCCCCCACCCATCACTTACTCTCCCCCCCCCCCTCCCATACCCACTCTCCATCTATCCATCCATCCATCCTCTGAGTATTTTTTAAGTAAAATTTTATACCGAGAGTGAGTGTGCGAGTCTACAAAAGAGTGAATAGGAAAAAGCGTGCACGCGCGGCGCGAGTTTCGAACACACCTGTTGCGCATGCGCAAAAGCATCAATCCCGGCATCCGTTTCTCTCTCTCTCTCTCTCTCCGATGTTTTATTTGGCGGAGGCGATCGATACACCTAAACACACGCTTTTACGAATAAAATGCAAAACGGATTTTTGCAATCAAATCTTCAAATCGGAAACGGATCAATAATACAACAAGAAATGCCACATATTTCAAAGAACCCATTATATTTGATGCCAGAGAGTGTAGATATATACACGTCCCTCCCTCACTCTCTCTGCTACTGTACTTGCTCCATTCTCTATTGAAAACGCGCCGAGCGACACGAGATTTCGCCGTATCAAATCGATCAAACTAAATTCTATTTTGAGTTAAAATTGGTAGAAGGAAGGTAAGGAAGAAGAAGTAGAGGGAAAAAAAAGGATGTTATAAATAAAATAGCGAAACTGTTAAAAAAAAAATTTGAAAGCCGAAATTAAAAAGCGACTATTTAGATGGAGGTAGGGGGAGAGAAAGAAATTGCGTTTCTGAAAACTTTTTTACCGTATTCCGCACGCCTATTTACAGGTATTGGCGGATGGAATTTATGTGGAAAAACGTTTTGTTAACGGGTTACGAAGTTCTTCGAAGCATCGTCAAATGTACGTAATTATTTTTTTTTTATATTAATAATACATTAATTTCCGCACAATTCGTGAAACCCGAAACATTATCGTCCAAAATAAACGCAAATTCTAAGAGCATAATTCTTAATAATAAATATTGGCTCTTCTTTAAACTTTTTGTTTAAGTAAAAACATTTAAATTTAATAAAACTTTTATTGAATAATTGTCTAGGCCGAGATATTTATCTCAGTTACAGAGGTCTCCAACTTCTCCAAGACCCATTAATCCTGGTTCCACTAGATACTTTCAACCGGAAATTATACAACTTTCACGTTTTATTTGAGAATTTCGTACTGCAGTACAGTACTAACATCCGTTCGAATGCAACGATTTATTTCGAAATAAACAAAATAAAAAATATTATGAAATTATGTAATAAATTTTATCAACATACTGTAGAAGGAAAAAAACCAAATTAGGGTAAACACAGTGAGAATTAAGATTAATTAACTAAAAGCAATTCTCATTCAAACCTTTTTTTTTTTTTTTAAATGAAAATAGAACGAGAAAATATTATTATTATTATTATTCAAATGCGTCGTACACCTGTTTCATCTCACAAATAACTTCTTGTTTGCAATTGATGACGTTCAAATAAAGCAATTACTACAACCTCCCTTCACCGAAAAAAAAAAAAAGAAATACATATAATATATTATATGATATTTTTCCTCCATAAATCCTATTACTTCGTGTTGCATTCATTAAAACGGGAGAGAGAAAGAAAGAAAAAAAAAAGGCCATTAATTACAATTAAATAAACCTTGTCAAATATAATTGCTATTCTTGTAGTAATTGCGAACTTCCCAAATTGCCTTTTTGTCTCTCACTCGTTTCGTCAAAACTTCATAACTCATCATTCAACTCGACAATTACTTTTCTCGAATTATCTCTCTCTCTCGTTCACTCTTTCGTTTATTAACCCTTTCGATTACCATTCTATTACCCCGCTAACACTCCCGTTTCGATATCGGCCGGGGCATCGATACATTAACTCTGGCTTCAATTTTCCATTCAAACTATGGGCGGACGACGACGGAGCATGCGCAAACAGCAGTCGCTGCCACCGACGACGACGACGGACGTGCGACGTTATCCCCCACCGAGCTACCTACACTTATGTTGATTTCTATTGTCAAAGGAGCAATATAACATGAATGCGCATTGTATCGTTATATAATAGTTGAGATTTGACCTTATCAGTTACACATATATTACTCTTCCTCCTCTCTCGCTCTCTCTCTCCGTTCTTTCCACCCCTTTTTATTTGCATCCATCCGTCGCTTACCGTGACAAACGCCGTTTATCACCGTCTTACATGCGCGACACACGAGACTGCAACTGAGAGAAATAATTGAGAAAATGAATCCCTTTAGAATAAAATAATATAATATAATAATAAATTTAATACTTTAGATTTAAAAAGGAGGAAAATATATTTAAATTTCCCCAAAAGCCTTTTATCCAATAGATTTTTTTCCAGATTTTACTTCTATTTACTCTTAATGCAATTACGTCGTAGAATTAAAAAAAAAAAAAAATAGGATACATTTTAAAGGAAAAAACTGTTGTCAATTATCGTGATTGATTTTCCTCATTAGGTGTTTTTACACATTACCGTAATTAGAATTAATGCTGGTCACGTAGGCGATGACGCATGCGCAGCCATAATTTTATAAACAAATTTTGCCTTTTATTTTTTTTTTTTAAAAAAAAATTATGCAACACTTTAATTAATTACCGGTATTGCCTTTCAAGGCTATTAACTGGTAAAATAAAACTACCAAAACATCGAAATTGCGTTTAGCGGAATACGGTAAAGTGAGCCGTAATTAAAATATCGTTCACTCTCTTAGCCAAGTAAGAATGTACTGTATTCTATAATAATAATTATTATTATGGAAATTCGAGCATTTTCATTGATTCGCGTACGAGTTATGACCTCAACATGATCTAAAAAAAACATTGGGTCTTGTTCGATCTGTAGCACAGATCGGCTGAATATCGCACAAAACGTTACGTTAAAATAATTTGCATTAACATTATAATGCCTGCAACCTTTATAAATAAAAACCAGCAAATTAATAAAAAAAATAAATTCCGAGATTATTTTAACGCTAATTAAATGCCACTGTTTCGTCCACCCATTTAATCCAAACGCATGCGTCCTAGAGAAAGCTGTTCCAATTTAGCAATAATATTTCTCCACATCCGAAAAAAGATTTAATAAAAAGCAGCAAAAATCCATAATAAAACTCACGTGTACATGTATATAATATTTGTTTTCTTTCTTCTTTTTCCCCTTTGGTACTGGCCCTTAAAATCATTTTTTTTTTTTTCTTTTTTCGAAATTGAAATCTGACCAATCGGCGAGTCGATGCACTGATTACATCATCCGCCGCCACCGCCATTTCCAACTGTGGAATGGGAATTAACGCCATTTCGTGTTTTGCGTGCTGACGTCACTATTATTCACTGCGCTGCAATTTGTTTGTAAATCCAAACGACCCGAAATGAGATTCACTTTCATTAGTTTAATTGGATTAGCGCACTCGCCCTCCCTCCCTCCCTCCCTCCCTACCATACCATCTCTCCCCGCCGTTATCGAGGGAGCGTCGTGCAAAGGGGTGGGGGGGAGCTAGAGGTTAGGAGGGGGAGAGACGAATGAAATGAGGTGGTTTTTCCAATGGATTAGTTTATAAAGGAATAAGAAAAAAAGAACGACTAGAGATAGAGAGAGAGAGAGTTGTGGGTGGGAGCGGGTGTTAAAGCCTAGCAGGAAATTTTAGATTAAACTATAAATTCTTCATGTATTAACCTGAACGTTTTCTTACTTTTTAGATTAGATTAGCTAGAAGGAATTTGTCGACGGGGATCTTTGAATAACATACACACACACGCAACGCCATATTCTGTTTATGGTTTTTTTTTCAGGGAGTTCGAACGTAACGCCAACCAACCAACGAACGAATCTCTTACGCTACGTACCGCACCCAAAGGCAAAAACGAATCAAGTCCAATGCAAGCAATTACGAAAATTTTCAATTACACTAATAGAAAATCTTCCTCTCTCTCTCTTTTCGTACGTATAAAATAATAAAAACTCTTTTTTTTAGATTAAATTTTTAAAAAATAAACTTACATTATTATTATTATTATTTTAAAAATTTAATTTAAATTAACTTTTAAGAAGGGGGCAAAAAAAAATTCATTTCATAATATATTAATTATTAACTAACAATTATTTTCCCCTCAGGCAATTAAAAAGCGAGTACATTTGAAGCAGGATCTATATGGGTTTTAAAAAATAAAAGTACAGTACAAAACATTCCAGCTTTCGCAAACCTTAGCGATGAACCTTCGAAAATCGTTCACCGAAAACCGTCTTTAATCTGCTATTTAAAATAAATTGATTGAAACTCGACCAACTTTAATAACACAAAATCGTTTTTAAACAAACCTTTAATAAAATTGTTATTGAAAAATCTTTTTGAAAACCGTTTGGCAATCGCTTACTGTATTAATTTGTCAATTAAATATGGTCCACTTGCTAAGTTTAGAGAGTTTTACCCGAATTTAACGGGTTATTAATTTTAAAAAATAAAAAAAAATAAATGTGCCAATGTTGACAAAAATAGAATGCGTAGACTTAATTAAATGTAAATAATTAGAAATAACTGTCTCACTGTATATTTCGTTACAATCATTTCAGATATATAAAAAAAGAGCCGTTCTCCGTTGTCATCGCAAAACTCGAGAACTACTCAGTCGATTGACTTCAAATTTTGGC